>JAVFHW010076089.1:14238-42490 GCA_032159205.1 Eurystomus glaucurus suahelicus | reverse complement strand
TATGGCTTGTCAAATGCTTGTCTGTGCTTATCTGTAACTCCAACCTGAGTTTGAGGAAAGTACTTTATTTATTTATTTACTAGTGTTCTTTTTATCTCTGTGGTAGAAGTAGATGACATTAAATTTTTGTATATCATGAACTGATTCATGTTGACCTAGATTCCTTTTCTATTTTTATATTAAACTTATTCTATTCCTATGTTTGTGCTATAATTTTAGAGCAGGAGCCAACTTGTAAGAAGATGCTACATTTACTTATGTCACAGTTTACCTCTTACTATAGGTGGGATTTATTTTGCTTTCTTTTGTTGCGTGATTATTTTTGAAAACAGGTTGAAGTGCAGTCTGTTACCAAAAACCTCATCTTTCATCTTCTGCCTTTCTGATTGAATATATGTTAGTATATAATTGGTTATTTCTCTCCCTCACCCCAAAACATCTATGAATTTTTTGTTATCTGCCTTCTGATAGACCCAATATGCTTGATTAATGTTGATTGGAAGCAGATTAATTTAAATTTCAGATCTTCAGAAATCAGCTTGGATTTTTATCTGCCTAGGACTACCTATTTACTTTCAGAAGTATTTCTGTGGAATTTGTTTACATTAATATTAAAGCTACTAAAAATTGGATATTAACATTCAAAAGTTGTAAGAAAGATGAAAGTAATCTTCTGTGAAATTAGGCCAAGGTCTGCATAGATATTGAGTTAACACATAAGGGAAATTAATGCATTTTTAGTTGTTTTCTTTCATATCTGGGGCCATTATGGAAAAGCAGAGTTTTTATTATATTTAACAAGATTAGGAAGATAGAAAAAGTAATTTGACTCATGGGTCAATTTTTATTTAATAGGGTATTATAGGGTGGATATAGTGAACAATGGAGATAATTTAATATAAGGTAAATCAACTTGTTGAATTACAAATACCTCTTAAGTATGGTCTAATGAATCATATGCACAGTATTTATAGAGGGGTTATTTTAGTACTAACAAGTCATTATTTTTAAGCCAAATTTGTAAAGAAAGGTTCATATGAGAATTTGTGTTCTTCCCATTCTGTCAGCTGATGGTTGTTTGGTTTTGTTTGGGTTTTTGTTTTTGTTTATTTTTTTAGTAACTGTCACTGCTTTCATGTCTCTGATGGGTTTAGATTTATTGTCTTCTCTAAAATGCGATCATTAGGGATTAGAAGTTAGTACACAGCAGTAATGCTTCTGTAGCTAGGCAATATGATAGCAGTGCTTCCATTAATGTTGTCTTTTATTGTGTGTATCAGAAACCTCATGTTTTCCTACTTTTAAGAGGGCTACTTTTAATAAAATCATGTACTGAAAAACAATGAACATCGAGAAACCTAATTTTTCTCGGTATCGAAAACTAACCATGCTTCTTGGCTGATTTTAATAGTTAACTGTCATTCTTTCTTATTTCTGCCCAGGCTCTGTATTTGCTGTTGTGAATTATTGTTTTTTTAAAGTACAGATGGTTTCTCCCCTAGTATATCTTTGCAATGTTGCCCATTGTGTGGTATAGTGACACCTCACCTCTCTAGCTATAGAAAACAATCTGCGAAGGACAGCATGGAGCTTTGTGTTGGCGTATTTATTCCCAACCTGTTCCTATATTTACTCCAAGTTCTTCAGTGCTGTTGGATTTGAACTATGCCGTTCACTGATTCTTAATTTATAATATTTTTGGCACAGAAGAATGTGCATAGTTAAAAATCTGACTGATTTGCATGCAAATGAGAGAACCAAGTGGCCTGATCGGTACTGATAATATATTTCTTCATTATTTTTCTTCACTGTATGTGTATGCTCACGCATATTTGGACGCAATTGGCAACTCTAAACGCCTTGTAAGAAAATGCACACTTCCAAATATCTAGATTCAAGGGGTCAAGAAATGTTCGATATCATTCAAATGATCAATTTCCTATTTTCACTATTGTTTTTTCTGGTTGAAAATTGACCTTTAAAACAGTTTCATATACTGAGATAATGGTTTCTATACCGAAAAAAAAAAAGAGAATCCTGATGCTGGGTTTGGCTTTACTGGTTTTGTTTTGGGTATGGTTTTTCTGTGTGTGTGTGTTCTTTAGGTTTTGAGTAATTTTTTTTTCCTTTTTTAGGAAAGTGATTTTTGACTGACTGGCAAAATACCTACCATAATAATTTTATTACTGCATCTACTCTTTCTTTCCTTTCTTCCTACCAGCGTATAAAACTTGTATATTAACATTTTATATGTGTACATGTGTGTAGTGTTGAATTGCTTTATGTTACTTTTTTTTCCCACCAAAAAAATGGCTTCTGGTATTATTTTCAGGTGTCCAAAGATCTTCCAGAGAAACAAAAAGAAATAGAGATTCTGCTAAAAGATTTTATCGAACTTGATCAACAACTAAATCAGGTGATATTGTGGGTAACGCCTGTCAAGAACCAGCTGGAGCTTTATAACAAAGTGGGTCAGCCAGGAGCTTTCGATATCAAGGTAAATTTTCTTCCATTTTGAAAAAGCATCAGGATGTTTAGTGGTCAAGAAGTCAGCTGTGGCACTAGCTGTATAGTTTTTATTAACAATATAGCTTTGAGACAGAAGCCAGCCATAGTCTCCAGAAGTTCAAAATTCTATGAATTAAAGAAATATTTTATTCTTTTCCATTAAATGATTTCTAGTGGTACAGCAATTTAGAACCAGTGGTTCCAAGATGAAGTATAAGTATAATTTAGGAATATTATCTATTATTTTTGTCATATCATAAACATGAAACAGTAGCCCTAAAAGCTGATACATCAAACTTTAATATGAACCAAAATTCAGAATATCACTGTTGGACCATTTAAGCTGTTTCATTCAAGTTAATATGACTACATGAAAATTGGAATATTTAGGACCATACCACGGCTCTCATACTGCAAGGAAGAATATCTAACTGCACAGGTGATGTTCCAGTAATCAACAAAGCTGATTGTCTAGCAACTTTGAGTAAAATATTTGTAATCTGATCCTCGATATGCATTTAAGTACTAAAAAAATGCCTATATATGGGTTGGATAAGGCCAGAGAAGTTAAAGAGGAAAAAAACCTATTAGAATCAACTTGCATGCCACATGTATATGTAGACCTTTTGGCCTTGCATTTTATAAGCTTATCTGCACGTAAACAGTGGAAATACTTGAAATACACTAGCTTATTGAAATCCATGAAATTGCTTTGGTTTCTCGTAGCCAAGCATCTTGTTCACCTAGATAAAGATTAAACAGAAGACACTGAGTTTCATATTGTTTTTTGATGATGCAATTTTCAGTACAAAAAGAAAAATCTGTAAATATTTAAAACAAAACTTTCATTGCCTTGAACGAAACGGAATAATACCTGCTTCTGAAGATTTTTGGTTTTGCTGAGCATGTTTATTAAATTCAGTTTGACTTAGTTTCTTTTAAGGAACTGTTTTAATGCCAAAACACTTTTTACATCATACAATCACATTATATAAACCAGTGAATCTCAAGTCCTGTTGCAGTCCTATAATTGACGGAATGAGTTCAGCAATGACATTCATTCCCTTTTTAAAAGATAAAATTAGTATAGGTCTTTGATAATGTCTGTATATACTGTATATATACTGAAAGAGGGACAGAATTTTGCTTTCAAGAAAATTATCTATCCTTATTTCCTATGTTTTAACAAAAAAATTAGATGATTCATCCATTTTTTCTTACATTTATCCATTCCGTTCCCTCTGTTTCTGGAATGATTCCACCATTAAAGTTTATATAAAATAAAAGCAGGGCTGAATTTCTATAAATTATAAGAGTCTTGCTTTTTATATTGCCTGTGAAAGAAAGGTTCTGCATGGCTCTTTTAGTCCTCTTATGGTGATGTGACAGGAATATTTCTGAGCTGTTGAAAGAATAGAAAAAAAAAAAATCTGTAGTCCTGAAGTGGTGGGATGAAATAATGTGTGTCTAAAGAGATGGAGAAACAATTAAGAACTCCAAATAAATGCAAATGAACTTTATCTCTGTGAAAGACCTTACCATATTTCTCTCATGGGTAAATTTAGATGATTTAGATTAAAAGCTTGACCAGTTTTGACTGCAGATGAAATAGCAACTTGTTTATACTGTTGTAGGGGTTGTAAGCATATGAAGCATGTTTTATCTCCATATTATCTATCTGGATTGCCTTTAAAAGATGTAGGTTTAACATCTTAAAATGTTGTTGACCAATGGTTTACTGGGACTGTAGTTTTCTTCAAGGACAGAATCTCTTACATTAAGGACTCTATATTAAATATCTCTGAAGGCAAATTGAGTTCTTACAACTTTTTGAAGTTTAAGAATATCCATAGTAATAGTTTTGAGACTTAATCATGACAAAACACACAGCAACAATAAATAGATTAAATTCAGGAAAGCAGCCTATTTATGACAATATTGAATTTAATACTCAACTTCAAACACATATTTCAGCCCCATGCTAACATGCTGTCCTACGCTGGGTCAAGCATGTGTATACACGTGCTCTGAAATCACTGCTGACATGATTATGTTTATGTGTATTTTTTAAATTACTATCCTGTATATCTTTTAAAAAATAAATACATTTGCATGATACACCTATGGAAGGGATGTAGTTAACAAAGTCTTTTGCTCTAGTGTTCCCAAATACTACATAAATATTCAGCACTGGTTTTACCACCATTTTAATTCCTTCACCTATATCCACATTGGAGCATCTTCTATAGGATTTAGTAACTCCTTTATTCAGAAACAAGTGTAACTCTGATGATCACCTAGTAGAATGAAAAGGATATTGTTAATCCTCTTAGAAAAGAGTTGTGATGAGAAATTTTACAAAGAAGAGGTTGAAAACTGACAATCAAACTTGAACATAGAACTTCAATGAAAAAGACCAGGCTCATGTAAGTCCTCAGGAAAACCAGACTATTTTTATTATAGGATTTTACATAATGGCTTACAAATCTTAATTTTATTTTCAACTGGGACATTGTCTTTTATGAAAAGAATTCCAGAACTAATGCAAGTGGCAAAGATGTGGACATAGATTTTTTTTTTTTAAGTACTATGAGGACATTCACTTCTAAAAGCTACAAAATACTGAGTGTTAGAAATTTTCTGCCCTTAGAATCAGATGAAAATGAATGATAACAAGAACAGCTGGGTGGGGGGTAGGTAAGAGAGAACGAGCATGGAAATATATGTTTGCTTTTAATGAATGTATAGGGTGTCTTTTACAACTTAGTAATCTTATATTAAAAAGATACTCGTCTTTTAAAACAAGCTTCTTGCATTTCTACTTACCTGTAGCAAATTTCAGTTACAGAAATGTGTGGTAGCTGAAATTAAAACTTAATAGAGTAACTTAAGGGCATCTAAAACTCTAATTAGAATTATTCTGACAGAATTTTCCAAAATACAGTAATTTATTTCTATGAAAACCATAGTAACCTTTACCTTTGGCATGCAGCTATAATCTGATAACTAACATCACAATTTCCTCCCTAAATCAAGGGATGTAATAAATGTATGTCCTTATCAGATAATCTGATTTAACTTTTTAAATAATATTGATCTATATAATACATGCATAATGAATACATAAAGGAGAATATCTGTGAATTTCACTTACATAATTCATACTGTTAAATTGCGATTTCTGTGAATTATTACTAATTTAAAAGCTCATACATTTTTTCCACTCGTGTAAAAAACAGCTGTTAAAAACAGGTGAGAAGTCCCTGAATTTTACACTTTTGTATAAGAAAGATGAAATAAAAACACCAGCAATGTTAACCTTTAATGGTGGCACAAAAGCCATTCTATGAGAGTAGCAAAGGTGCAACCAAATGAGAAATTATTGCATATTGTTACAGAGAGCTTAATGAAACAGTAAGGATTTTAAGACCGAAAAACATAATAGGGCTTGGTGACAGGTAGATAGATTGAAATTCCTTCTATAGCTCTTAAGACTGCATCTATATTAGTACGTAAAAAGTGGACAGGATCATTTTTTGGCCTAGAGGTCAACCAGTGCAGCTCAGCTTACCTACTTTCAGCAACACTCTTCCCCCCTAAAGAAGGTACTTGCCTCCAAACTGCCTGTTGCTGCATCAGTGGCTCACACTAATCCCTGCAGGCAGCGCATCTTTGCCCAAGCTGGAAGCATCACTCCCAATTTAATGGTGTGGGCAGCCCTGCTGCAAAGCTTGAGCATATGCCCTCTCCCTACTTAGTCCGTTACTCCTGGCATCACATAAAAATTTGGGGAAGGATGCAAACTAGTTATATGAAAGGGAGAGGCATCAGTCATTTTCTGTGTTATTTGACTTAGTCATGCAGTCCCCTTTTGCTTCCAGATCATAGCTTTGTGCATCTGTATGACTGAGACCCAGGGCACTGACTATGTGCTTCCGTGTAAAAAGAGGTTATGGACATGATAGCACTCACTCTTGGGGCAGTTGGACCGCTAATAAAACTAAAATCTTTTATTTAGCAGTTTTTCAGTTCCTGAAGAGTGATCTCTTATGCCTCTGCCCTTGTACATGTCCTTGCAATGCTGAATCCAGACTGGTACCACCATTGACTGTGATTGCGTCCAACCAATTTTCTGCAGCCTACTTACATCCTGTATTTCAAAATCTCAAGTGGTGAGACTTTGAAGATATCAAGTACAACTGTTAACCCAGCACTGCCAGGTCACCACTAAATTACATCCCTAAGCACCACATCTACTTGTCTTTTAAATATATCCCACCACTTCCCTGGACAGCCTATTGCAGTGCTTTACAACACTTTCTGTGAAGAAATTTTTCCTAAGGTCTAACCTAAACTTCCCCTGGCACAACTTGAGGCCATTTTGTCTTGTCCTGTAACTTGCTACATGGGAGAACAGACTGATGCTCACCTTGCTACAACCTCCTTTCAGGTGGTTATCACTAACAGCATCTTAGCTTCTAAAGTATGTATATATTTCAGTTTTAAAAGTAGCAAAAATATTAGGAAAAATGTAAACACTATGAAAGTGTTGAAACAAAACTTTTTGAAGTTATTCAGTCCCAAGAAATAGATTGCAATTTATAAAAACATTTACTTTAAAATACATTTCCTGTTGAATTGAAAATTTTGTTTTCTTTCACCCCATTCTGCTATCATAAATCTATGCTTACTTTAAATAATTGCAGCATGGTTCAGGAAGCTCTAATATATTTTATGCAGATATATACTGTCTTCATAATTTTGTTGACCGTAATTTAAACACCGTTGCCACAATTAGAACCCAGGCCTTCAGCTAGGCACCATAATTTTATAGGGATGGTTTTCAAAATCCCAAGTAGGTTTTAATAACTCACTCATTTCTCACTTAATGAATAAGAGTAGAGAAAGGATTCTTTATTCCCAGGATTTAGAAAACATCCATAGCAGTATTTGTTTCACTGATGTTTCTAATCCTCAATTACAATTTTGTCCTTTAAACAGTCCACAACTTTTTAAAAAAGTAAAAAAACCTGTCCAAATAAATCAACACTGAAACGCCTATTTGCAACCTACCACTTTAAAGTATTAGGGTAGATCTTAGTTCTTTTTAAGTGTTGAATATCTTTTTACCACATTGACATAATCTCCCTTCTCAATAATAGTGTAACACAGACTGCTTCTGTGACATACTTAGGTATAAGGATGGGGAAGGCATGAAATGTATATTTTTTATAATTTCTTGACTCTATTGCTATTTGTGAACACTGGAACACTTCCAGTTTTGCAATGTACCTTCAATGTTGCTTCTCATGCATGTAGAATATATTTCATATTCTGTCTTTTACAACTCTATGGACGTTTTTAGTTTTCCAAGCTAACACTGTGACTTCGCTATGATTTTGCTCTTTGACCTGGAGTCACTCTCATCCTGATAGCTATTTTGCATGATTCAGTATTCATATTTCCAAAACTTAGGTGAAATTATCATGAATTTCCAATTTTACAAAATGGTGCAAAGAAAATACTGCAAAAATTGTCAACGTTATAACATAGAAAAAGATTGAAGTATTTAACAGTACAGCTTTGTTTATAGTACAGCTTCTGCTAGCTGTACTGGCCATAGCCAGTAGGTACAGCCATGTCAGTAGACACCTTCAGCGTAGACATACCAAAGTTCAGCTCTTACTATGCGCTTGGGTTTTATGTGTATTTTTCTTACCAGTACTACTCTCAGTGCTAGTGACATGTGGCTGGAGTGAAGCCCATTTTCCTGATCTTGCTTTCAATTTATATTGAATGACTTTATTTTTCTTAGCAGTTTATTCCTTCTTTGTCAATAAAAATCCACATTTAAAGACGTGTGTTTTATAAGTCCTGAGCATTCAAATTTAATGGTTTTGCTGGTTGGATTGCCACAGTCCTTAGTGACATAAGTAAACCTAAATCCTAGGAAGTGATAGCTGCTTTTCAACTGTTAATGTAACCAAGTTCTCGCAGTGCAAAGCTGGGGTCCTGGAGGATAACATGGATGATATATTGTCTCTCAATGAGTATTGATGTAAGGAAGTTTTAGTTAGCCTTTTCAGATCTATCTGGTTCGCAATCCAAACAGCAGTATCTCCACTTGTGCCTTGCTTGTTGGGGGTCTCTCAAGCATTGCCTTGCTTCTTTCAAGTCTGTGGGACTTTCATAGCATTTTGAGATATATTTCCCATGGTACCTCGGCAGTTCTTTAGGTTAAAAATGTATGGGGAGGGGGATATCCATCTAACAGCAGCAGATACTAGACTAACAGGAGAGCAAGCTGTGTAGCAGTTACTGAGGTGCAGACGTGCACAAACTTCTAATAGAATGGTCTCCACTTTCCTCTTTAACCCAGACATCACTGACAAATGTTCTGCCAGGTATTCTTTTTTTGCCATAAATATTAATATAAGTAAGAGCCCCTAAAACAAGCCCTTACATACTGTTGGAATATTAAAATTTTATATGAAAGACCTACAGTTACGGTTATTGCATGGTATATGGCAACCCTGCAGCTGACTTTGAACAGACAACTATTTGTTGTCTTTCAGAGATGTGGATAGAATTAGTATAGTTTGTTTGCTATAAATAAGGTCAGAAGATATTGCTCTGATCATCCAGTCAGACCTGCTCTATGAAGTAATCCATTCAGTTTTCTGAATTATTTCCTGCTTGAATTGCAGTATGCCTTTCTCAAAAAAAAACCAAAACAAGACTGGTCTCTAATTTCCAGATATGGGCAGTCATCCACATCTTGTGGTAAATTACTTCAACAGTTGAGTTCAAAACCTGTATATTTTTCCTCAGCTGAGTTTGTTGTTTCATCTTTCTGTCACTGCTTTGTCTGCCAAACTAGAGAGTGCTCCAACACTGCATTAATAGATAGTAATCAAGTTTTCCCCTAAACTCTTGTTTCTTAACCACCAGTACTCTTATTCTAATTTGCACAAGAAAGCAAATATATAGTATCTAATTAGTATTAGTTCAAAAAGCAATTATTGTTGTGGTCAAAGCAATTGTTTTTGTGGTCCCGATAATAATGTGGTTATCTTTAGTCACAAGCTTATTGCAGCTAAGTCAGGTTATCAGAGTCTTAAGTAGGTGGCAAATGTTGCTATTATGGAAGGTATAGTAACTTCTGCATTGTCTCCGTAATGGAATATTTAAGGATTTACGTGAGCACTTTCAAATAGATTTATTTTCATCCAGCCATCCAAATTTAATAAACCTTTTAGGGATACTTTTGTCTGAACGTGTGGATATAGACCAATACTTTACACTTTAAAACAGCTTTGCCTACATCATCAACAATATGTGGAGCTCCAGAATTATGGCTAGATGAAGTTGAGGAAGTACTGACCTTTATTTCCTCCTGTTGATTGTTCTGCTGAGATGTGTTTACTTTACTGGCAAGAAAAAGAATAAAGGGAATCCTGGAAGGGAGTGTAACGAGTGATGCTCCGCTAGTTGCTTGGCAGCTTAAGTAATTATCTTCAGAAAGTCAAACCAACATTTTCTCTTTATTTCTCTCAATATTCTTGTACTTTAAATACTTATTTCTTCATAGTCCTGTTTAATCCCAGTACCATGTGTGATAGGACCCCAAATTATTGACAACTTTACTTATATATTTTGAGACCTTTTGCTTACAGGAATAGCCCTAGAAGGCTTCAAAGAACTGTTACATCAGAGGTCAGATTTCAGTCTGAAAGAACTAGAATAACAGGGATACTTTAAATATATAAAAATCAAAATGACTAGATGAGACCGACAAGAAGTTAAAAGCTTTCCTATCCCAACCTATCACAACTGTGACTAAGATAAAGTGAACATTCTGCAATCTGTCAGATTACACTTTTTAAAGTGTAGTCCATGTGACATCTGTGGAGTGGTCGGGGTTTAGAAAAATACTTTAGGTGGGAGTTAAAGAGGTTTTTATAGTCAAAAAAATCACCTCTCATATCCAGTATGTGCACGTGTGCATACACATGTAGTAGGGAGTTTTATTGTGTTGTGACAAAGTCAACAAGAAATCATTAGCTAAAATAATTTTTAGAAACCCAAATATGTAAAAGTGGAAAGTATATTGTCCAGTAAGATAGAAATAAGAAAAGCTATCAAATAGGCTAGTGCTAATATGTTTTTAGATGCTGCTATTTTTTAGCTGTTACTATGGATTATTTGCTTTAGTATGCAGTATTTGTAATCAGTAATTTTATAAAGTCAAGCATTCTAAGTTTTCTGAAAAATGGAAGCGTAAGGATTTCTTCAGTACTCCTTGATTAGCATAATAAAACAAGCTGATTCTTTTTTAATTTGTTCTCCAGAAGTGCAGTCCAGAGAAAACCCGCGTAGTTAACCACGAAAAGAAGTAGCTAGTACTTTTGTTAGCTTGTACTACTAATATCCATCTTCAGTTAATGCCATTTTCAAGTAAATCTTCATCCATAGAAAACAAGTTTCTGAGGCAGTGGAATTTTATTTAGTGCATCCCTACTTCAAAGACAAAATTTTGAAAAAGGAGAAATGCTGGAGAATTAATTGAACTTTTTAGTGGATAAAATAATCCCTGGAAAATATTCAAACCTTGCCAACACTTTATGTCCTTTAATTCTGAGTTTTGACTAGTGGTAGTCCAGAAGACAAATGACATGGGAAAAACTGTAGTCAACTTTCTGAACCTAATAAATATTGTGGTCCTTCGTTGTTGTTAGTGGTTTTTTTGTTGTTCGTTTGTGGGTTTTTTGTTTGTTTGATTGGTTGGCTTTTTTTTCTTTTTAATCAGGTAGCATTGCTAAGGTTAAATGAAGTTAATATACCATTATTAGATAATTTAAATAAGTAAAAACCCCACAATTTTACAAAGAAACAGTACTATCTATGGCAAAGAATCAAAAAGCATATTGATTATGGGTTTTCTAGTTGTCTTTAGAGAAAATCCATAGTACCAGGTTAGGTTTACATTGTTTATGCTTCATGTATGATGAGCTATGCTGTATTCATAACAGACTCCAAGTAAACAAGTAGTTAGTACTGCGTACAATAAATATCAGTCTACTAAAATATTTTTCAAAGGTTATTATTTAACTCGGTTGCCTTGATCATAACTGAAAATACCACTAACTCATTATAGATAATCTACAAAATTGTGTCAGTCAATTTTAACACAGTCTGAGTAGTGCCAAATTGAAATCAGAAAAAAATGTAGAAAACAAGAAGCAAAAATCAAATGTGTGTGGGATTTGTAGAAATTTTTTTTTACTGCCTATATATTTCATCACAAGAATTTTTATCTTTTAATCCTCGTTTCTTTTTCTTATGCAGAAATTCCACATAAGCAGTCTCTTTCCTAAGCATTCACCTCCTGGTTGTCCTTGAAATAAAAAAAATGTGGTGAATAACAAAATCTAATCAGTATTGATAGGAGCGTTTTGAATCTATTGTCAAAAGCAGTACTTTTGTATGTTGTGATTGCTACGCTCTGCTTGTTAAACTACTGTTAAAGTATCTGTACTGATGCAGTTGGAGTGTGGTTTTATAATATGTGACCACAGAGTGAAATCTGTAGCGGAGCGGTAGTGTGGCAGCGTATTACCACTGGTACACGTGGCTTTCAGCGACGGTTCAGAAACCCATCTAGATGTACAAGCAAATTGCATGAAGGAAAAATGGTCTAGAAAGACTGCTTATGAATGGAACCTGAAAAAGAAAACATGTTTACTGCTTAGTAACCTGAAAATACAAATTAGAACCTGTTAAGAAAATTGTAAGTAAATGCATATGCGTAACTTCTGTATTTAAACACCTAACAAAGTCATCTTGGAAATCATTTAATAAGGTGCATGTTAACTCTGATTCCCATACAGTAACTTCAGTGTAACAAAAAGCTCTTTGGTGAGAGAAAGCTAAAAGTTACCAGTTCATACTGCACAAAAATAATTAAGAAAACATTGTGTATCCCTACTTTCTTTTCTCATTATTCTATGAAAACTGCTTGAATACTGGAGTTTTAGAAAAATTCCCAGGCTATCTCCTCCCAAGTGAATTTTAGGTTGAAAATATTTCTCCTGAGTTTCATTATGTGAACTGAATTTAAGTGAAATTGTAAAAGGAGATGCTAAAATGCATAACTTGCAGTATTTTGAAAAACAGACTCAAAATCCCTGAAGTGTTTTAACCTTTTATTTAAATGTTTGTCCAAAGAGCAAATATAATTTCAAAATACAGTTGTCTCTTCATCCAGAGAATTAATATGGAGTTACAACCAGCATTTGTATAACTGTAACTCAATGTTGGACAGAAGACTGACATTTCATTTTCAATCATTGCCTTTTCAAATTTGCCTGATTTTTCATTCAGTGCATATATATATGTATGTATAATTCTGAGTTTTATTATCTTCTCTGCATAATCCTATGAAAACACAGTCTACTTAACAGAAGTGAGTAGCCAGAGATAGTAGAGAGCTTCAGGACAAATGCCTTTGGCCTACTATGGATCTCTGGAAAGTTGCAGATTCACTAGCTTTATGCGCAAGGTTTCGATAGCAATTGGCCGGAGATACAGTGAGTGTCTGGTAAAAATCCTTTTTAATGGTGTCTCTTTCTCTGAATTTCACCCTTTGACTTGTTCAACATGGAGGTATTTTCTGCACTGTGGCTAATGCTATCTGTTAGGCACACAGGTCTTGCAATTGTAGTTCCATGGTGAAGGGTTTGTTAAATTCTGCATTTTAACTGCTGTGTAACACCTTCTGAGTTATCTATTATATTCTTACTTAGGTTTTCATTGTAGAATTAATCTTCTTAAATTAATCAAAGAATCCATCAACTAGTTTGGGTCAAAGCAGATGTAAACCAGCATCTGTTCTCCTGTGTCTTTTATTATTTTTTTAAAACAATGATGCAAATATAAAAGGTGCATAAAAAATACTTATATAATACAGATATTCACCCAAGCTCATTCTATATTCCTCTGTATTTTTCTGGTTGAATATGCTTCACAGATAGATTAAGCTAAGAGTGCTTAGTTTTTTTTCATTTGCATTTCTGGATTTTATTTTAATAACGTGCATGTTACCACTCTATAAATTTATGTGGGGTTTATTTGCACTTAATACTTTATTTCCACTTTTTTTTTGCCATTGCAATTATTTATGCTTTGGGATCAAATGGCATAGGATGCTGAGTTTTATTCCAATTCTCTTGCTGTTAAAGAAGGAACTGGAGATGCTCTATTCCAACCTGAACAGACAGCCCTATCCTAAATGTTCGATAAATGTCTGCTGATGGTGCTCAGGACATGCAGGATGGAAGGATGGATATGGGGAGAGGGCATGGGGGAGAAAAGAGAGGTTGTAGTGCCTGCTTCTCCATCTCCTACCTCATAAAAGCCTACCTCTGGCCATAGGAGGAGGTTAAAGCTGCACTTCCTGACAGTTCCTCCAAATCTTTTTCTCAGCATTGCCATTTCCCCTGGAAGACAGTTTTCCAGGGGGGTTGTGACAGATGTAAGGGACTATAGATGATGAGGACAGAAATGAACAGAACAGAAATGCTGTGTCCTTGTGTTTTAAGAATGGATGCAGAAATGATGCTCCAGTTAGGGAATGAGTTGACAAAATACAGAAATTCCTGCTTCCACTTCTAGCTCACTGGAATTCTGTTGACCCTTCCAAATCTTCTCCAGACAGTATTGAAAACTGCTTTATGCATTCCTCCTACCTTTCCTCCAAATCGCCTTGCAACCTCACTGTTCTTTCTCCCTGCTTACTTAGTTTCCTAGTTTTTTACCTTTACTTCCTCCTCACCTCTGTGTCCTGTTACTCCTCTATGCTTGAGGCCTCTTTTCCAAGTTTACACTGCCTTAATATTTGCCTATACTGCTAAAGAAGCTTCCCTCTGTCTCTTGGTGTAGTATTTAGACTTGTTTACTGTCCATGGTGGTCATATGCCATATATTTAAAACAGCACATTTTGTTTATTTTTGGCAGATAAAAATAAGCCATCCTTAAAAAATTAGATAACTCTTTATTCTTACAAATAACTTGTATTTGGATTTTTCCCATGATAAGCTTTGAATGACAATAGAAAAGCTGTCAACTCTTGTCAATCACTTAATTATATACTTGACAACCTCCAGTTAGAACACAAGAGAAGAGGATGGCTGTGGTGTAGCAAACCTAGTTGCAGACAAATAGAAAATTCATCCATATGTGAGAATGAAAGGACCTACTGGATATTTTTCTTCCATTACCCTTCATTTGTCAGTTTCTGCTTGACAAGCTAGGCCAAATAAGTCAGATTTTAACTCTTTATTGATTTTTTTACCTTTTCATTTTTTTAACATGCATTTAAATGAGTAGTTTTCATATGCAATAACAGGTAGTATAGTTAATCCACATGAGCACATGAGTACCTCATAGATGTATCTCACTGTATTCTGACATATGTGTCTGATTTGGCAAAAGGTTGAACTGTGAAAACTTTGGATGATGAAATATTGTTTGATTATTTAAACTTCTATTTTCAATGCATTATGCAGATCTGCAGTAAATGTCAATTTAATCAACTCATAGAATCTAGAGCTTTATATTCTGTGCATAAATCAATTACTGCTTTTTTCAGAAATCTTTTTATGGGACTTTGAGGAGCTACCTGCTCAATGTTTCCTTTGTGAGCTTTGGGAATTTAGATTTTAAACAGCCTGTATCCAAACCTCTTCTTAAAAAATCTATTCCAAGGGCAAGAATATTAAATTATATTAGCTGCAAATGGATTGTGAGAATGTGGCAAAACTTCCCCAATGAGTAATCCTTGTAAATTATTTAATCTGTAAAAGACTTTGGATTGCAAACATATCTGTGTCCCTGTGTCTCAGGAGAAGAAAGATTTTTTAAAAGCTATCAAGTATTTGATATGTTGTAGTATTTTTCTAGGAAATAATAGATGACTAGTGAAAGAAGATGTGATTTTGTTGTTGCAAGCATAAGCTTTTTGGAAGTGTAGGTGAATTGCTTGAGTTAATGAGGTTGTACCTCAGCTTTGTCTTTTGGCTTCCTCCTTGTACTATTAATAACAGCTCAGGTACTGTTCAGAGTCCCAGAGAAAAGTGTGGTTAATATAAACAAAACATAAAGCAGGAAACTTACAGAAATTACAAGAGCAGTTTACCAAAGCTCTAGTGCAATCAATACCAAACCTATAGCTTGCTTCAGTGTAGTAGCTCAGGTTTTCAGAGATAGGCTACTTCCTCTCCTATCAGAAAATACAGTTTTCCACCATTCTTACCATTCACGTTCTTTTTCATATGCTCTTTTCTTAACAGAAAATTGTCTTTCTCTTCAAAACAATTCTTGGAAGCTCTTGGACATTCTTCTTCTTGATAATAGCATGTTATTTATTAAAGAGTAACTCCTCTTCTGTAAGAGTCTGTATTTTGCACTACTGATCACGTACAGTTTAAAGTACTGGAATCTGAAGGAAAGCCCATACAAATGACTTCTTATATCTGCACAAGGTCCTATTAGCTTTGGCTTAATTTGCTTTGCATTTATTGCTATGTAGTAAATATTAGAGGCAGGGAATGTGTATCCTTTCAGTTTTTTGAACATTGGTAACTGTATGAATTTTTGCTACCTGATGAATCTTTGAATAAGTTTTATATGATCAATATTAATTTGATTGATATTTGAGTAAAATTTGATTTTTTAAATTCCTTTTTGAGTAAAAATAAAACCATATATCTAAAAGAATCTTAATTCTTTCTCACACTAAAGCTAGTGATAAAATGTAAAACACTCAGTGCTGTTGCAGATTTTGTGCTAAATTTCCAAGTCAATGTAGCTTTGAGATATTGTGCACAGTGCTTTAAAACTTAACTCTTGTGAGATACTTTTGTAAAGAGAGTCAGGCTGTTAGATATGACAAATTCTGCTGTGAAAGATTATCAATTATCAATGGGTGGGAATTCTTTCTAAACCATTTTTGTGGGTTAACCCCTTTGGCAGTTCAGCCTACACACAGCCACTCATTCACTCTTCCCCTCTGCTCCCCCCTTCCCCCTGCCGTGGGATAGGGGAGGAAATCAGAAGGGCAAAAGTGAGAAACTTTTGGGTTGAGATTGACAGTTTAATAGGTAAAGCAAAAGCCACACCCACAAGCAAAGCAAACCAAGGAATTCACTCCCCACTTCCCATCAGCAGGCAGATCTTCAGCCATCTCCAGGAAAGCAGAGCCCCATCTCTTGTAATGATTGCTTGGGAAGACAAATGCCATAACTTGAAATGCCCCACCTTCCTTCTGCTTTCCCCAGCTTATATTACTGAGCACAAGGTCAAATAGTATAGGAAATCCCTCTGGTCAGTTGGGGTCAGCTGTCCCAGCTGTGTCCCCTCTCAGCTTCTTGTGCACCCCCAGCCTACTCGTTGATGTGTTAGTGTGAGAACCAAAGGTCTTGATGCTGTGTAAGTGCTGCTCAGCAACAGCTAAAATATCCCTGTGTTATCAACACTGTTTTCACCATAAATGCAAAACATAGTGCCTATGGATTGCTGTGAAGAAAATTAGCTTCAACCCAGGCATACCCAGTACATCCATGTAAATCTCTGCTGTGACTGTTGTGTAACACTGGGCATGTTGAATAGCATTTGCTTACTAATTCTTTTCATTCTTTGCTTTGTAATTAGATTTTTCTTCATTAGGAGTGAAATGAATGGGTGAGATTTTAAAAAGATAAATTTCTGACAACATACTTGCTTATAGAAATTAAAAAATAAAAAAAAATAATTCCACCACCCAGAGTGTGGATATAACTTAGCCATTTGCAGTTGCAAAACAGGCAGTTGGAAATGAACAAACTGCTTATTTTCCTAACTATAAGAACATAACTTCCATTTACTGAAGTTTACTCCTGCTTCTGGTGCTGAGGCAACATACTGAAACAGTCTTTACCATTTCTCCCGGTAATATGTGCCACTGTAACTATGGGAAGACAAACTGCAGAAATATATCCTCATGAATATTCCTTTGAAATGATGTATTAAAGACTAATACCAGAAGACAGACATATTCGAAAACATGTTACAATCAACAAACCGATGTAAGAAAAGAAGTAGATTTTTATTTTTTTCTAATTTCCTTTTGTAGCCAGAAACTCCTCTGAAAAGAATTCTGCATAGGCAAAACTTGAAAAGAGGAGGAAAATTTGCATATAAGCCCTAACCTAAGAGAGAAGAATAAGCAAACAAGAATTAGATGACAAAATAAATAAATGCCTCCCTCTGAAGTTAAATGATTTTTAATTTTTTTTATTGAACTGTCGTTATTTGTGCAATGAGAAAGAAAAAATTCTGACTTCTTTCTTTCCTGTTTACAAGAAGAAATAAACAATTTTTGTGACTCAGTACTTTTAGAATTATCACCAAATTTCACTTGTCAGCCAACATGCTTATGGTGGTAGTCCATAAGCACCATGGTGGTGCTACTGTGTCAATCTAAGTAACTTTTCTTACTCTTAAGCTGCTGTTCTTTGGCAGAGCACATAACTAGGAGAGAACTTGTAAAATTATTGGGACTTCCCTTGTTTTCTCACGAGACTTTATTATTATGTTTTTCTGCCAAATTTCCTCCGTCTATGTCAATTCTCCTGGGCTTGTTATTACCTGTTTTCATCATGGCACTAAGACAGGATCTGCAGTCTAGATGGAATAGGATAAGCTGGTTCATCCTGTGTTCTGTCCAGCCTCAAAATAAAATATTCTGCATCATAGCCATTCTCAAAGTATTCTACTTACTGGGCCTTTTCACAGTCCAACTGGATGATTAACTGTGCTTTATCAGTATATGACCACCATAGCCAAATTCTTCTCATATGCCATATCTGTGGGTCATGTCTTTACAGCTAATAATTTCATCTACCTTCAGTACCTCCAGGAAACTTCCTTTTCAGGACAGACAGTTGCAATGGATAGATACTGAATTCTCTGTGTGGGGAAAAAATAACTATGTTTCATCTCCTCTAGGTGCACAGAGGAAGCTCACAGATTTCTGATAGCCAACAGGGTAATGTGCTTTGGAAAAAAAAGTCTTTTCACTCTGCAAATTGATGGGGATTGCTATTTCAGACACTTTGTTTGCATGGCTTATATTTTGGGACCTTCTTGGTTCCATTTCATTGTGGAAGATTTCCTTTTTCTTTTCTTTCCTTCCCTTTTCCAGTACCAGGAATAAAAGATATTGCAGGGAGTGAAGTGATAAAAAACACCAAGTCTTAACAGACACAGTGTCTGCATATTTTACAAACTGCACAAAGGCTGGACTCATAGGTTTAGAAAGTAGTTATGAGCTCTAAAATGGAATTGTTCCAGTTTTAGAAGGAAGTGTAGTGTTCTTTTCTGTGAAATAATTGTTTCTCTTCTAAAGTATCTCAGCAATTGTTCACATAGGTCAAGAGCTACAGTCGTATCAATTTTCCAGTCTCTCATTAAAATCAGATGACTGTCTTTTGCACACTTTAAGAAGTGGATGAATCTCACCATATTCTTTTCCCCATTAAGATAGCTTCTAACAGTGCCTTGGGAGCACACTTTGGGTCTCACATTTTAAAAGATCAGTCATTTAAGGTAATAGGAGAAAGAATGGCTATTTTATTATCTCATTAAAATGGCATTTTTAGAGGTACGTGCATAAAATGGCTTGTCCAATAGTTACAGAATATTTTCTGAGATAAAGCAGTTTTACACTAAACTTCTACCTAGACCACTAATGGAATGGTCTTTAAATTTAATTACTGGGATGTGGGGTTTGGCATTTTTTGTTGTTGTTTTGTTTTTTGTTTGTTTGTTTTTTCACAAAACCCCAAGAAATGTAAAGGAAGTTAAATTCCAAAGCTTAGATATTCACAGAGTGAATTCATTCTATATAGAGATAAGTAAAATATTCAGAAAGTTATTGAACCTTTTCATCTGTTATGTAGAAAAGAACAGAGGTACAAGCCTTTCCTTGAATATTATCAAGATGTATTAAAGTCTTTATTCAGGAAGTTTAAATACTGGCAACTGTGTTTTCCCCCTGGTGGATTAGGTCCCACCTCATTCAGGCCACAGAACTGTTTAACAGCATGTCTTGGATGTATTCTAATGATGTATAATTATCTAAAGTGGATACCAAGAATGCCATTGACTGTACTGTCTGATGTACCATCAAGATCTGATACTCACTGTGGTGTAGCTGAACTTTGGACTATTTTCATTAAGCCTCTATGACTCTGATCATTCTTTGTGGTGGTTTAGCTTGTTAGTCTGCTCTGTGAATGGGAATGTGCAGAGCTGATTCAAAAGAAAAAATGAGGTCACTTATTTAGAACCAGAATTCATGAAGATGGGAATATATTCACATTTTCTACCCACTTCCCTTTCTTTACTTGTGAGGAAAAAATGAGGCACTTGGAACCTCACCATTTATTTATAGCTTTTTCCCTAAAATATCTGGGAATAGTAACCTGAAAGACAGACATGAATTTTTCAGTGAAGCTTTGTGGAACTTCTCATGTGCATGAATAAGAAAATCCACCTCAGAGAATTCTGGTTACAAGTTACATGCTCCCTCTTCTAAAATACAAGAAAAACATAATTAAATGTAATTTTATGTTATCAAGTCAAATATATATGAGGATTTATATCTGAAAAAGTCTTTTTGAAATTAAAAGCTTCCAAAGTATTCTAGATTTTATATTTTGTATATTTGCTTGATAAACATCACTGCTTTGTGGTGACAAAGTGAAGGGAAATCTCTTTCTGTTTTCCTGTGAATAAATTATCTTCTTTAGTATTCACTTAATGTACCATCCTGATAAAAAGAGGTCATGACTTTTAAAACAACTCATTGTATTAACTTTGAAGTTATATTTTTTTATTTGAACTTTGTAATTAAGTTTCTATTTTTGCATTGCATTTCACTGTGAAGACACAGGTTTAATCACCTTGAGCTTCTCTTACTGTTCCTACAGAAAATGTTCCATGAATATAACCCCATTTGGAAATTGATCCCAAGAATTATACCAGCATTACCAGAGAAGGTGAATCAGTTCTTGTGATTCTTAATATAGACCAATATGCAGCCTGAAATGCTGCAGATACTATTATAGATAGTTGTCTGGGGCTCCTAGTATATGGGCAGCATATGTCAAACAGCCTGTCTGTGTCTGCTAGGATAGTTACTATCTCTCTTGAAATAACATATGCCAAGCCATCAAACTTTCTCTTCCATTGGCATACACGCCAGAGGTTTAGTCAATATATTGGTTTCAGCTAGGGAATATGAATTTTCTAAGTTCTGAGCTATGTCAACAGACTTTCATAGTCCAGATGGGGCTGTAGACAAGTCCCTGCTACTTTTTTCTGCCTGTAGATTTGTTCAGCCGGTTGAACTGACATGTTATTGGAAATGCAGAAGCCAATGTGGCTTATTCAGTAGTAGGCTTTCCTCAGTTTCGATGCACCATTTTAACAACACTAAAAATTTCATAGATGGTGCATATTGGAAAAAAAGTGGCCTTTGATTCTTCTTGTTTATATATGTTTGAGAAACAGCAGTTCCAGGGATGATGTATTTTAATTTGCCATGTGTATGAAAAGTTTAATTAGCATATTCATCATCCAGCCCAGAAGTAGCATTATGATTCCTTTCACAGGCAGTTCATCAGTTGTGCAATTCCAGTGGAGTCAGCTCTGCCTCCAAGAGACAGTGTTACATCCACCCTACAGGTGTCCTCTCACAATGAGTAAAGCAAGTGCAGCCAGAGAATTCAATGATCTTGAGTCAGGACTTTTAAGTTATGGCTTTGGTATTCTCTAAAAACTGGTGAACAGGAGCATGGACAGCTCCTATAAGCTTTAGTAGTAGGCTGGCCTGTGCGATCAAGAGCAGACATCAGGCCCTGCTCTGGGAGCATGCTGTTCTCCTGGATCCTGCAGAGGCTAGATAATGACTGTGGTCTCTGTTGCATGCAAAGCATTGGAGGCCATGTTATGGTTGTTACATTTCTGTTCTCTTTGGGAACTGAACAATGGAGCAATATCCTGAAACTACTGTCTTGCCTGTTGATCCGTATTAATAGGGTGTCACCTAGCAAATGGATTTGAAATTGCTGAAAACTTGCTCAGTGGGCAGAAGTTGTCAAGGGGCTATCCCAGCAGGTAGAGAACTAGTCAAAGAGCTCCCTCAAAGTTACTGCAGTGACTTAATGTCAGGTGTGCACCTATCTGAAATAGATGTTTTGTGATGTTTTTAGGTGATGTTGGAATTAATGCATAACAATAAAAAAGTCGTTGCTGCTCTAACAAATAAGATACCTGTTAATTTCAGTGGTGTCCACTCTCCCAGTAAAGAATTTCTTCCTTATATCTAATCTAAACCTCCCCTGACACAACTTGAGGCCATTTCCTCTCATCTTATCATTAGTAATTTGGGAGAAGAGACCAACACCAGCCTTGCTACAACCTCTTTTCAGGTAGTTTGATGAGGGTTTGATCAACAGGATAAATTCCCACCACCCCAATATCCCAATTTTACTGTGTATTGTTTTTCAGTGCTCATTCTCTATGAATCCTTAACAGTTATCTCATTAATATTGAAATGTGTAATTAAAAGCAATTAATGCAAACATGATTCAGATATCATTGCAAGAAATCAGACAAGCTTTAATTCACTTCGTTTCCTATTGATAAACAATATTTGAAAGGAAAAATGGGAGATGACAGTGAATTTATCAACACTTAATTTTTACTGCTTGTCCATAAAGTTTTGCAAGTGAAATTTCAGGCAGCAGTGTAGACATATTTTCTATGTTAGGCTGTAATAGAGGAGAAATATGGCCCCTTTCTGAGACTTAAAATTACAGAGATTTCACCAGGTTTATTGCAGAGCAAAGAACAGCAGTTTTCCACCAGTGAAATAACGTGTCAGATCAGATAGTGACAAGCCTGGCACACAATCTTGTCTGCTGTCACGCTAATGATAACTGAGATTTTGCACAGAAAATCAAGTTGGAGAGTCAGTGTATAGTCCTCAGTTTTGGTTAGGACAGGGTAATCAAGCTGTAAAATAGGTGGGAGAAGAGTGGAGAGAGGAAAACATAAAAAGCCAATGAGTTGATCTTAATATCTCAGATAATTCTAGGATTTTAATTTTTTTAATTTTTGCTTGCATTACTTGAAAAATGGAAACAATATGAGTCTTGGATCTCCAAGTGTAGCTTATGTTTTCTTTTACACTGGTCGGTAATTTTTGCTTTCCATTATCTACATGTAGTACTTTACCCATTATTAATCAATAATGGTCAGTGCATGATTAAATGAGGGTGCTGTATGTTGTGAAGGGTTTCTTGGAGTTGCTTTATGTTAGTAGATGAATTACACCTTTCCAGGTTAAAAAAGAAAATTTCTAGAGAATATACTGTTGCTAATTCTGTAGGGTGTCATTGCTAATAGTAGGTGCCTCGTTGTACCTTTAGAAAATGTCACTACTATTGTGCTTTTTTTTTTTTTAATTCATTAGTATAAATTTTTTAATAGATAAGTCCTGGTTTGCTCCTCGTAATAGTAGTTTTCCATTAATATTTTTAATCTTCCTGAATTCAATATCATTGTTGTATCTCATGATATAGTTTTAGTGCCATGTACCGTATGAACAAAATGTTAACCAGTGCACTTTTAATCTGCTGGTAATGTAAAACAGACAGAAGGATAGAGCTGCTTAAATGAGAGTTCTCATGACTGTCTTTCCTAGTATGAATTTGTGTTAGCTCTGTAATCATTTTATTGAACCTTCAGGATGAAGGGACCTATCGCTGTTTATTTTGCTAGCGTTACACTTCTCCATCCCTCTGCTTTTGTTTTCTGTGATGACTCTCTTTGTCTTTAGCTGTTGCTATCCATAAGTTTTCTCAGAAACCAATCTTGAGCAGAAACTAATCTACTGGTGTTTTACAGCTTCCCATGGAGCTTTAGAACTTCTCAGTCTTACTGCTTATGCTACCGTTAATCTACACTGCATGTGTTTTTATTTTTCAGGAAACTGAAGCAGCAGTGCAGGCTAAACAGCCGAATGTGGAAGAGGTTTTGTCTAAAGGGTGTCATTTATATAAGGAAAAACCAGCCACTCATCCAGTAAAGGTAATGAAGCAACCTTTAGCAATATCCATTACTGTGTAATGGGTTATGCTTCCCCTGTTGTACACTTGTCCTTGATGTGCTCTGTTTAAAATCAATGGAAGAACTTGGCAAATGGCATTTGTTCTGTTCTGCGATGGCATAGCCAGGAAAAATGTAATGTTCCCAGCTAGAAAATTTTTGTGTGTTGTGTTGAGAATATTGTTTTTGACATTTAGGTTGTTCTGTCTCTTCAAGAACAACCCACATTGAAAGCAAATGTAACTTGTGGTGTCTAATAAATGACACCATATAACAGGTTTATAAACTCTTTTATTTTGAATTTTGCTTTCAGAAATTTTGCCAGTTAAAAAAAAAAAGAACATGTTTTCTAGAAAAGGTAAGGGTCAAGTCATAAAGAAGATCCATTGCTTTAAGATTTTTGTATTGTGAAGGAAAGAAGACATGGCAATACAGAACTTTCCCACTCAGTTTCTCTGCCAAAATTCATGTAGAGTGACTGACTTGATTCTGTTTTGGAGCACAGGATACCGCAGAGGATAAGAAGGATAATGCCTCCCAACTTTTCTCTTTTAGAAAAATGTACTATAGAATCTTTTTCCACAGCATAGAAATCAGTCTGAAGGAGATAAACTAAGTGTCTATTGCAATTGCTTCTGATTGGGAAGAGGTAGTAAACTTTGCCTCTTTGTATTTGGTGCTTTTCCAAATCTGCAGTACTCAATAATCTTGACTTTACACAAGCAGGTTTCTTCACAAAGCTGGGCTGTCTATGGGTGACCTCTACAGTGAATTGCTGTGTTTTCTATCTGTATTTAGTCACTATACTTAGAATATTATTTTCCTTTCTTTTTTTTCAAAATTTCCTTTAAATTACTTGTAAGTCCCACCAGTAGACCTCCGTTCACAGGAGCACATGAATGCACTTAACTCCTCTTCAGAAATTAATACATATTTAAGAGTGATTTGGTTTCTTTTCTTCTTTCCTGAAAAGAAATCCTTAAGAGTTATTTTCCCCTTCAATATCTATGCTTTTTTTTTGTAATGACTAGTTCTCCTAAACAGTGATAAAACAATAAAAGAGGTAAACTCAAGTTGACTTTAAAGTAGCATGATAAGAGTGAGCAGAAGCAAAGCTTTTGACTGTGTTGGGTGTTTTCCTTGGCTAATACAGTGCTATTATTGCTGTGAAGTGAAACATCATCTGTGCACTGAATGGATGATGGAACAAAAATCACTCTGCAATAGCTGCATTTATTCATTTCATATGACTTCTGCTGCAGTCTTAGGGGAGCTTACTCCAAATTTTAACAAGCAAAGCACTTAAAACAATAAAGCACCAGACATTTTGGCTTTCTAGATTTTTGTAACTGCACATAAAGAGCTGTAGAATGAACGCTGGCTTTTTCAGGGAGGAGAACTACTAGTTGTTTTGAGTACCACTGGCAGAAGTATAAATGGTGTGAAATGATTCTGTTTAGGCAAAACTTTTGACATAGAAGTGTACTCTGTGTCTATTTCTTTTAAGTGTTCAAATCAAAGACTGTGAAAACTGCCAATTTCTACCAGGCTTACTGGAACAAGATAACTCTTCACTTAAAGATTATGATGTTCCTTGAGTTGTAGTTTTGACAACTAAATTATGTCTCTGTGAGGAAACTAGTAACTACTTGTGGAGTACTATTTAATTTCTAGTCTCTCTTTAATTGCATTTTACTTTTTTCATTGCATTCTTTAGTTCAGTTAATTGAATGACTTGTGAAGTTACTTTCTGGTTCACTGTCTTGTCTTGTACAAAAGTCATAAAGCAGTGAATATATAATGTCAGAACTGTTGAATTGCTTTCTTGATGATGCAGACTTCCTCAAGCTTCCACCTGTTTATACTGAGTTAGACTTCTGTAATCATTATTCATGAGTAACTTCCAGCACTATCTGCTATTTACATGTTCCAATATAGACATTTTGGCAAATGTCAAAATCATTTTCTACACAAAAAGTATTTTATGGAAGCAGATATTAGCAAGGTTACAAAGTTAAGCACTCAACATTTTAGAAAATCCTTGAATTAGAGCTGCTGCGGTGGCCTTGGTTTAGCCTGAACCCTGCCTAATTCAGAACAGGATATGGATAGCACTCAGTGCAAACAGTAATTCAATACTTAGTCTTATACTACTTGTTTAGTTTGTGGCACAGAAAAAAAGAGACATAAAATTACATGGCCTCTTTAACAACATTAATGACTTGCATAGCATTTTTTGACAACTTTGTAGATTATTTAGCGTTCTGATGCACCTTTGTCTTAGCTTCCTTCTTTTCTCCCTGTTTTCCTTAATTCACCACAAGTCTTCCCATTCTTTTCCATAAATGAAGTTGAGTTCCTATAAACTCATTTACACCGCAAGCCTCTCCTGTGCTGGAAAAAGTGTGTGTCAGATTATTAAAGATATTGGTGCAGGCATTAAAGATATTATGTGCCTTGTATCTGAATTAATGTTCATAGTTGACATTTGTCCGGCATTTTATAATGTTTAGCTGTTTATCTTTGCAACCTTTAAAACATACTCTCATTATGGTGTTTTGAATGTAAATTAAATCCCATTAATTTATATTGGCACGTGCTTAATCTTATCTCAGAATTATGTCACTGAAATAAGTATATTTTCACACCTTTACTAAGCATACTAAAAATGCTGATGCTGGAATTTTGCAACGAAGGACTGTAAAAATATTTTTGTTGGCAAGTGAAATTCTAATGTATGCGGATTCAAGCGCCAAGAATGGGATGAGACGTGATCCTTTAAGCATTAGCACTTTAATAATTAGACCTATTCACTTTTCTAAAATGGATTTTGTGCTTTTGAAATGCATTTCTGTAAAGCAGGTGGGAGAGGGAGAGGTTACTGCTGGTGACAGCAGAAATAGAAAGAATATAAGCTCCAATCTCATGATTAACAGCAATTAAACAGAAGAATTTATTTAGGAAAGGATTTCAGTGGCAGTAGAAGAGCTGTAGTTCCCTTGCCACAGTACTCAGTTTGGCTTTTCCCGTGTTGGTTGGGCGAGTGAGGAACTAATTTGCATTGTTCTCTGTCTTGCATTTAAAGGACTACATCATTTCTCTCTAACTACTCCTATTTAGTTTTAGTGCTGTCGATGAGATTAGTTCATGTATGAATGTTAACCTCACTTAACTTGTACCGGTGCTAACATTTAAGGGAAATCAATAAATCAGTAAAAGAGTTCCCCAATGCAACATATTTTGATTTCACACTTGTCACCAGAGCTCTAGAGTTGCAATTACAGAAAAATTGTTGTGCTCAAAGAAGTTAATATTTTAATGCAGGCATGCTAATTTATGGCAGATGCAAGATTGGATCACACTATAATTCTAAGAGGAGAGTTTGGAACTAGCTGCCCTCTTATTAGTGGTGTAGAAGTTGCCTCAGACAACACTCTCTAATGTCTGTGGTGGGCATTTTGTTATTGCTGGAAAGAAATCCCTGGCTCACATCCACATGTATGATTAACAGCTACTCATAGTGAGAACCAGCATTATATTTATAACATCTATATCTCCTTCTTGAGTTATTGTGAATATATTGTAAAATGAAGTCAGATAGTGTAATCTTTCCAGTTTTTTATTTTAAAGGCTCTCTGCTACTATTGAATTAATAGATATTGGATCATTCCTTTGCATTTTAAACACTGGAAGTATGTTCTTGGGCTACAAAAGGAGAAAAAAAAGGAACTTGGAAATCTGCCATACAATGTATTCAGTTGTGTGTTTCTGTTTGTCTGTAATCTACACAGAAATAAAACATATGTATGATTTTCAATTGTCATATGACAAGTTGCATTTATCATGCATTCCTCATTGCTTTTTCTGCCTAATCTTCATAGTCTATTATCAAGAAAAATCTCTGATATTCCTGACTTTTTACTTTATTTTTAATGCAGTTTTTAAACTGCTCTTAAAGATAAAAAGTTGGTTTATTCCCTGATGCAGAACTGTATCCTTTCTCTCCTGCCCTATCAAAAAAGCGTTTACACAAAAATCTGTCCTGAGTTTATTCCAGGTAATATTCTGGCCTCCATTGGTGACAGATATAAAAGAACTTTGGAGGTTTAGAGTATGGAAAAGCTTAAGGCACATTCTAGATATGCTCCCTTGACATATCAGAATATAAAATTGTGCTACCTCAGCGTTTGTGTGTGTGTATGCACTTCAATTTAATGAGTATTGTTCCCTGGCCCTCTCCTGTTGACCCCTGTCATCACAGGCTCTAGGTAATTAAAGTACCTTTCTTAATAGGCATCCTGTTTTCATCACAGCTGAATTGTGATTTAGACTATATATCTACTCATGAATAGGACACAAGAATACTAAAAGCATTCCTGAGTGACACTTGGTACACTGTGCTGCTTTTAGTAGCAGACAATCCGGTAGCAGCTTAAAAAAAAAATGCAGTCTTCATTGTAAGAGTTTAGAGATGCTAGCATAGAATTAACAATGCCTCCTCCTTCTTTACAGTCCTTAGAGCAAGGCAAA
>JAVFHW010076089.1:0-14138 GCA_032159205.1 Eurystomus glaucurus suahelicus | reverse complement strand
AGAGCAAGGCAAAAAGAGGGGCAGGAGGAACATTTTCAAGTCTAAATACCTCTCAGAGTTATCCAAGGACTGATGTAATTCACGCTTCACACTTTCACTTAGATTTTGTTTAAAAGTAGGAGTTTAGCCATTAGTGGTCAAGACTGTATGCCCACACACTGAATTTTATTACTCCCTAAAGACTCCTAAGACTTTATTTTTACTTTTTTCTTTTTTTTTTTTTTTTTTTTTTTTTGATAGGTGGAGGAATGTGTTTGGCATTTGACATTACAAACTAAAGGGAGTTTATTGACGAGGTTTTTTATAATTCACCTTCCTATTTGAATTTAAAAAATAAGAATCTCAGGTTTGTGGTAATAAAAACCCCTACCTCTCTACAGTATGTTAAAGAAGAAGTCATCCTATGTTCTCTAAAAAGGTGTAAAGGCCTGTCAACCAGGGAGCAGGGCGCGGTGAGGTCTCCCCACTGGACTGCAGGAGGGGGTTTCACTAGACAAGGCCCCTCCTGCTGCCCCCAGCCAAGAAGCAGAGCAGCCCAGGGAAGCTCCCTGGGTGGGGGTCAGAATCAGGCCCAGTGAGGGGAGGGGAGCCAGAGTTAAACCCAGCCCCAGCTGGCTGGGCAGGGCCGTGCGAATGGGAAGGGGCTAAGGTTGGGCCAGGAATTCAATCTGTGTTCAGGGTCAGCAGCTATGCTGACTCTAATTTGGCCCTTATCTTGGGCAGCCAAACATTGAGGAGGAAAGATGCTTTCATGACCCTGACACCACAAAGCTCATTTACAGCTCAGCTGGAAAGGATTTAACTCATCCCTCTTTCCTATTTGTGAAAATTAATTGCTGTTTCTACCTTTACATTTTTTTTAATTCAAGTGGCCCATCAGATGGAGGAAAAAAATGCTAAATTAATTTAATTTACATTTACTTACAATAATTTGTGTATTATAAATTTAATGTATTGTTATTTTCTATTTTAGAAAAAATTAGAAGATTTGAATGCTGACTGGAAGTTAATAAACCACTTAATTCAACAACTAAAGGAAAAGCCAGCATTAGCGGCGTTTGGCCTTTTCTCTCCAGGTGTCTGTAAGTGCATCAGTATATACATCTTTTGAAATTAATTACAAATCATAAGTTAAAATGAAAATGTCTGGAGATCATCTGAATTCATCCTGCATCCTTACAAATTACAGCTTTACCTTGTACATGGGAAGTGTGCTAGTGTGGCATTCAACCTTCTTACCATTTCCTTTCTATTCTGTCTAATGCGTCCCAGAAGAAAAATTAGATTATGGATTTGATGAAAAGATTGCAGCATACTTTTCAGATTATTGCTGTTTCAAAGGCTTGTTTCTTTATTCTATGAAGAGATGAGATTTTGACTTTCTACATATATTTATGGAGGAAATAGTATGAATGGAGAAGAATTATTTAAATTAAAAGAAAATAATGTTACAGGTCAAGTGGATGTAAATTGGTCACAAAATGAAAATCTGAAATTACTTTTTATGATGGGGCAATGAACTGAAGCTGTTTCAAGACAAAGCTTGTGTATTTGTAGAAAAGCTTTTATGACAACATGGTAAGAGTAAATCTGCAGTTATACATTAAGGCTGTGATATACATCTCTGGGTGTCTTAAGTTTATGAATCCACAAGAGACTTGATCTCCATTCAATTTAAATTATTTGGACAATATTTATATTAAATTCTTCTCATATCCCTTAACACCTGCTGGTTCTCTGCAAGGATTACAAACTAATTTTTATCTCCTTGATAAATTGATTTTATTTCCCACTTCTTTCCTTTGAAATGTAGTGATTAAGTATGGGTGGAAAAGAAATACATAATGAAGGTACTGGGTTAGATCTGACTTTCTAAAGTCTCTAAGATTCTTTACCTGATATTGAACTATCTTAGTTGCTTGGATGAAGACTGTTACTCACCCGTACAATTTGGAAAGCTGCTCATGAGATGTGGGAGCAGAAAGACATTTCACCCTGCCCCTGTCAGATATTACCAGTAACTCAGGCTATGATACAGCCACAGTAACCACATTTGATTGATTTGATTACTTGTAGGAGGTCGATCCCTCTTGCTTTTAACATGTTTTAATGGGTAACATACAAGAGCTGAAATTGAAGAATTCTCTAACTTCTACTAGTGACTCTCTGAGACAGTAGAGCCAAAAAAATCTTTTGTTCAGATAAGTAAATAATTGTACAGATATATACAGAATCCAGAATATTCAGTACCAGAAGACAGTCCAGCTCCTGTCAGAATAGCAAATATCAATTCAAGCAGTGCAGATGTTTACTTATGACATGATGAATCTTACTAAATAGGAACTATTATTTAAACTGCTGTGGTTCCAGTGACAATCATTTCAATTTTCTAAAAAGGGCTATATACGAGAAGTATTTTTTAAAACTCGTAGTACAGCAGTACCCTTGCTTTACAAGATTTTTTTATACGCATGCCATAGAAATTCATGGAATGACATGGGGAAACTGAAAGAGATGAGTAATCATTTTTTGCTGTTTCTGGGTCACTAAACTTGCTGTGTCAGTTTTGCATGTCAGCAGGTTATGTCAGATTCCAGAGGGAGGGAGTGTTGGTGAGTTGTGCGTTCGCTATTACAAAGGAAATGGTAAATAACAGAACAAGAGGGAGGAAACAGAGTAGTAGTTCAATAGGTTCCTATATTAATTAATCTTTAGCTGAAGAATTGCAAAATTACTCATTTACCTTAATTCAGGATGTAGGCTCTGACTACTAAAATTTCTGAGACTTAGCAGATGGAAATATACATGCAGAAAATGAAAGCACTGGTGTTCTATAAAGGATTAAGCAGGAAGGAAGATTTATTTCTTTTCTATTGCCAAGAGCACTTAAAAGTTAAACCTATGTTTGCAACACTAATTCATAATTTTTCTTTATTTAAGTCAGTTTACTGCAGTCAGGTCATTATAGATGTATCACCATAGAATTGTAGAGTTCAGAAGGGATCTGAGGAGACATCTATTCCTCTTGCTCAAAGCACAGTCAATTAGTGCAGGTTGCTCATGTCCAGTCAAGTTTTTAATATCTCCAAGGATGAAGACTCCATAACCTCTCTGGGCAACCTAGTCCTTTGTTGAACCACTCTCACAGTAAAAACAAAACAAAATAAGTTTATTCTTCTATTTAAATAGAATTTTTAGTATTTCAATTTTTTTGTGGTGCCTATTATCCTGTCACTGAGGATCACTGAAGAGAGTCTGGCTCTGTGTTCTTTACTCCACCAAACAGATATTTTTACTCATGGATATGATCCCCCTGAGCCTTCCCTTCTCCAGGCTGAGATAGATGATTTCTGCAAATATAGTATTTTTGTATTTCATTTTAAAATGTGGGGAGAGGGGAAGGAGGTTGAATGTCATGGGTTTAGTCATGCTATTCTGTAAGTTCTGTAATTACTTTAACTACTTACGTTATAACGTTTTTATGGACTTCCTTGTTCTGTGCTGGTGATTCTCATGAACGATTCATTGAGGTGCATAGAGGCTTAAACTAGCTATGGGAGAGCTAGATTTAACAAAGCCTCCCAAAGCCTAAACAATCTTATTAAAGGTTATTTTTAAAGAAAGATGCACAAAATTATTTTGTAAGGATTCTGTGAAGCAATGGCAGTAACTCTTGTTTATAATTATTCACTTCTATGGGTCTTTTACGGACATGAGAATTTAATAATGTTGACATCCGTGTTTGAGACCAGGGAATGAAGATGTAATTGACTCATCTCTAGTGCCCTGTCAGGTATCATTTGGTCTAGTCTGGCTACAAGAACTCAGCCAGAGGGTCTTACTAAATATACCATCTGGTGACTGCTACAGAGGTAAAGGACCCTGTTTATAATTATTTCTAGGTCTGTGTATTATAGATTCTTTGGCAGAAGAGGCACTAAAAAAAAAAGTCTTCAATACTCCACCAGTCCAGTGTGCCCTCAGGCATAATGAATAACTACCTTTCCAGCTCAAAAAAATGTACTTAGCTGAAGGGTACGTCTAAAACCTTAGCAAAGATTGACTTCCAAGACAAGATGATTCAGGAAGGAAATCACACTTGCTATCTGTACTTGACATGGTAACAAGAAATTGTGTGAATGTCTCTATCCAAATACCTTAATGCATTGCTTAGCCAGCAGTTTGAAAACATTTTAAGCGGAGAGAAGTGCAGTTTTGGAATGTGCTTTTACAGGAGGGATGGGTTTCAATAGTATCGCTGGCATTCGTATGACTTCTTTTGTACTGAAGTGCTACCACTGTATTTACTTAATAAGTTAGGTAAAGTTATATAGTGCTTTTTTAACCCATGTGAATACATTGCGGGGTGGGATGCATTTCTGCCTTTGGTCCTGAGGAAGACATTTTCCGTTATTCGCCTTCATTCAAATAAGATGTTAGGGGAAAATGTTGGCCACTTTCATTTAGAGCTATACTTGAATATACAATTTCTTAAAAGAGGTATATATTTTCAATCATGCTATGCTTGAAGTTCGTGGAACTTTAAAAAATAACTGCAAATGAATACAGCTGAAAATACTTTGTCAACTAATCTTACATTTTTACATGTACAGCTAGTACCACTGTGAATGGTACATTAGTTTGGTACTCTTGCAGTATGTTTAATTTATTCAGTGAATAGTACTTTGTGTACAATCAATTTTTTTTTTTTTCTGAATTTTTACACAAGTTTTTGTCTTTTTGTATAAAATGCCTACTTCTGAAATTCAGTAGAACTTGTCACTTTGAACTTTACAAGTTATCAGTCTTATTTTGGATCATAGGTTTTTGTAGCAGGGTAAGAGATGCATTTGACAGAAAGGCTTTATATGCATTGCTAGTTAATGTATTTTTAATAAAAAGACTCTGAAGAAAGCCGATGCTGTATTACCAGAAATCATAACACTAGCCATAAGCTTTAGGTATCTTTCTTCAAATGCACACAATCAAAGCCCTTCTGTACTTTCAGTATAATTTCTTTTGGGAGTAGGAGTCAGAGGCTGCAGGCACAGAGCCACAAACTGGGCTTCCACGTACAGAGGAGGAAGCTTTTCAGGATTTAGAATGAATAAGTGAGAATGGGAGAGGCGTGATGTATCAAGTGGAGTCCATTTCGAAGCAAGTTGTAACATGAGGATTATGAGCTTCAGTAACTTCAACAGCTGATTTCACCAAAAGAGAACTCATTGCTTATTAGCCCAAATGTTCAGCTTGGACATAGAAAAAGATTCACAGCCGTCACCTCCAGAGCTTATAATACATTGAATTTTGGGGTTTGAATTCAAAGTGTGATATTTGGGAATCTGTTGACAACAGAATTTAATTTGCTTGTTCTTTGATATTTTAGTTGAAGGAGTGCATCCTAAGGTATGTCTCCTTCTGTTTGGGCATGTTGAGTTTACCTCTTACTTCTCCATGAAACAAGTCCCCACCTGGACTAGGCATGCTGCTTTGTTCTATGCTTAAAAGATCTTACAAAACAGTTCTTGAAAAATATCACTAATGTTACTCTTTGAGCGTTTGTACTGGTGTGACTTAATACAGCTGAAATTCATATGCACTGCTTGGAATGTAACATAAGAAACATATTGGTGCTACTAAAAATATACAATTCATGAGATTGTAGGTTTTTGAGGAAAATTAGCAGTAAGCGAAAACATGTATATGAAAATACAAACCTTGATAAAATAACGTCAGGTTTAAAACTAAGATCTAGTGAAGTGCTTCTGTAGTGCTACTGCCTGGGGAATTATCTTTTATATTCATATTAAAGGTACAGTTCAGTGATCTATTTTTCTCTGTTGGTTAGGTCTAAGATAGAGAGATGTGCAAATCTGGCATAACAGTATCCTGCATTATGAAGGCTGCCCTATTAAATCTCTGATATCATAGTTGGTTTAATACTTTCAATGGGAATGAAAGATTCCTTGTTTTTGAAACTGTAACTGTTGACATATATTCATCCCGTGGATTTCAGACCTGGATCATGTAATGTCCTGCTGCCTCTTTAAAAACAGCAACAAAAACCCCCTATTTGTTTTTAGAAGACATTGAAGAGACAATGACAAAAATGTAAGAAACAAAATGACAACAACTAGCTTTGGGCAAAAGTGCACAATAGATACTATTTTCTTTTTTATAGTGTTTCATAGCTAATGTGCTCTGAAGCAGTCACTGTTTATATATTATGCACAGTACTTGAGTGAACACATATGCTGTAGTTCAGAACTGTGTTTCTCAGAATTTCCAAATGGCAGTCTTAAAAATCCTTGTGCATTTCATTCCATGCACCTGAAAAGATAACAATATGTGTATTCAGAGGGTAAATTAAAACCAAATGTACAAATCAGCTATTGGAGTGTCTGTATTGTTTATACCAGCTGGCATAGTGTAATTGAGAGCAAGAATACTCAAAATAATTCCTTGGGGAGGACTGAGCAATCTAGGGATGTGCAAGTCTACAGTGTTTTCAGTACTACTGCAAATGTGTTGATATTTAAAAATACATTGCGCATAACATTCACCATTTCAAAAAACTGTGCTACCAGCTATAAAAATGCTTGTGTGGGGGACATAGTAGATCTTTAATTTTGCAGAACCATTCTCCCTAGAGTTGAACAGCCAAAAAGCTACAGCGTGTATCTGTTGTGACAAGTAGTTCTACACTGAATTAGAAGGCAAGGCTACTGCCAGTAGTCCATTTTAGTTAACATTAGTTTTAGGACACTAATTAAGAAGACCACTAGCATGAGAATTGTAATAGAGAGAAGTATTACTTCCAATAACAGCCATGTCTTGAATTGTACGGTTTCTGATACTTGTACATGTAGAATCTAAAGGAAATGTCTATTTTTAATATACATTTCAATTAAGTTTAACTCTATCAAAAATTTTACTAAAACAAAATGCCAAAGAGAAAGTGAAGAGAGGACAATGCAGTAGGGAAGTACTATGGAGAATACCTTGAGTTCTTGAATCAGTGGAGAGCAGTAAGAGTAGGCTTTTCCTTAAGTCAGCTGGCCTAACGAAGGTTGCTCACTCTAGTATAAAGTGAAATAGTGAAGGAATAGATTGTTGTCTTTAGTTTTTCTATTGGTTGCTTTTGAATGAAGAAATAAATAATGGTTTATATAAATTATTTTAATTTTCTTCGATTTGAACCATTTTACTCTGCAGGCTTCTATAGTAAAGGCTCATGGATGCCAACCTGAGTTGGCCCCCTTAGGCGTACATTGCCATATATATAGTTTCTCCATTGTGTTCAGGAAAGACATTGCCTGATTATTCCATCTGATTTTCATTAAGAAACTTTTTTGCTTCTAACAGGTGCCACATCTAAGGAATAGCAATATGGCACAAAACTGAATCTCTTACCATTTGATTGGAGATTTTTCAAGGTCAGGACCCAGTTTCACAGGCAGTTCTATTTTTCAATACAGCTGACATCAGACACAAGCTGAAGACAAACTTGTCTAATAAAGCTTTCAGATTCAATTTTCTCTCTGCATATAGCTTCAGGAATCTCTGGAGGTCATTCACAGCATGTGCTGCAACACCAACAGGGAGAAGTAATGAAAAGAGTCTAGATAAAAAGCTGACACTATGCCTTCAGAGCTGCATGAATAAAAAACATAATAAGCAAGTTTAGAAACGCAAATCTCTGTGATTCTCAGAATTTCTATCTTGATCTTTATAGCATATCTTGATGTGAGGATTTGTTTCTGGATTATCTGACAGGTGAAAAATACATGCAAAACATACCTAAGCCACAAAAGCCCGATGTAAATCAAAAGAAGGGTTACACCTTTACATTTAACATCTTACTTCAGGGGTCTCACAATAGGTTAGTCTTTGAAAGTATCTGTAAGAAAGAGGTATGACAGTGCAGTTTACAAAGGGAATGTGAACTTTGATTTCTCAAGGCTGAGACGATTAAATAAAACTCACTCTGGGTTACTACTCAGAATTTTTATTATTCTTGTACCTATGAAGAAATGTAAATCAGAAAGTGAAAACCAGAGTTGGCTGCCTTGCTGCTATTAAAGACAGTATGGAATCTAGGTCTGCTTTTTCTATAACGTTATTGAAAGTGCATCTGTCAAGGGTTATGATGTAAATAAGATTAATGCTATCATTAGTCTTTCAAAGGACTGCATTCACCTACTCTATTTAAAAAATATGATCTGGTATTCTCTTCTGAGGAACAGGCTTTGCAGCTTGTTTTCTTTCATTTAATTTCTTGATCAATTGTTAGTAGCAGCAGAATATACAGGATTTATTTTTGTTAAATACCATGAAATGTAAACGATAGCATACTGTAGTATTCATCAGACTATTATTGATAACTTATACCAGGTGAAAGCACAGAGCTAAGTTATAGTTATGGTTGGTCTTTTTTCACATGGTGCATGTAACATGGTGTTGTGCTGGTTCAGCCATCATCATCATTTTATGCTGCCATCAGTTGCCTGATCACACAGGCCAACACTGAACTCAGCAACAGCCCCTCACAAGTCTTCTTTCAGACAGTCCTGCACTAGGTTCCTGTGGGCCCAGCTCCTCCGCTGCCCACTATGGTGCGAGCATCATCTGCTGGACACAACAGACAGAGATGGCTCCCTCATTGGCCCCTCACATGGAAGGACACCACTGAGAGAGCTCAGCAAGATGCAACCAGTCCCAACAGAAGCCACACCCAACAGGAAGCTCCTCCAACTAATCAGCCCCAACCATGACCACCTGGGTGAAGGCAGAGCCACAGAGACACAGGTGGGCCAGGTTCTGCCTCTGGAACATTAAGCCAATAAGAAAAACAAAACATTCTGCTAGGTTGTGACTCATTCACAGGTCAACTCCAACCTGGGGCTCACAACTCAGGCCCCAGAAGTTCACATGGCTCAGGAAGGAACTAAATTAATGTTTGTGTTTATCTAGAACTATATTCAGCACACACTCCAGAATCTAATGTTAGTAATTTTCAAGAAATGTGGCAAAAACATAATTGTATCATTTTTAAAACACATAGAATCAAGAATTTGAATTAGTTCATTCTGGAAGATGTAGAAAAAGGGATTCTCATTAAAGTTCCTATAAAAAAAGTATCCATAGTAAAATTGTAGTTCATGCTCTTTTTCAGTTTTTCTACCTCAGTTTCTAGCTTTACATCAAAATATCTTTTTTTTCCATGGTTTAAACCTATTCTTTTTCTCACCTTTCTTTTTGTTACAGTAACCTGAACTACTGTATCTGACTATTCAGATAGCATGGACTTGCAAATAGCAGTAATCTGTTTTCTGTTTCCTCTTATATAGTGATTGGGTCTATTGGCAACTGCATTCTATGAAAATTTCTTTATTTGCTACAATAATAAGAAGCAATAGGTCATTCTGCACACAGTCCTCTTGACCTGGGTGCTGTTCTTTTTTGACTTGTCTTTTTAAAAGAGCAAAGCAAGCTGGCTTTTCCTTCTGAAAGGAGCAGTGCTCTCTGCCATCCTGGTCATATCGTACTGAGAAATGCAATGGCTCTTTGACATCCTCCCTAATATTTCTGTGCTGACTGGAGCTGCCACAGAGTTAGGCCTGCTCTGCAGTGAAACAGCCAACGAAAGAGGGTGAGCAATCACAGATTGTGAGCAGAGTGGAGGCCATAGGGAACGACGAGCAAAGCTCATAATTGCTTCTTATGTTTCTGCTCCAGTGAGAGGGCATGAGATGGTGAAAGACAGACAGATTTGTTCCTTAAACTATAGAAAGCTAAAATGAGGAAAAGATGGTGAATGAAAACCTTCTCTTCTACTCTAGCTAGAAAATTTTTTAATCTTGTTTATATGAAGCTTGTCACTGGAGTGTCAGACTGCTATCACTGATTGTATCACTGTGGCATAGCAGAGAGCATAGCGATGGAGATATGTAAGTAGAGATTTGTATTACTGATATTTCCTTGAACAATAGATTTGTGGTCAGATGACACAAGTTCCTAAAGGTAATTCTTCCTAAGGTGAAAGTGAAATAACTGGAATAGCAGTAGAGGTTAGTTTGACCTGAAAAGTAAGCATTATTTGTATTTTTATGTGAATGCTTGTCAAGTGTTTCACCAAGTAATAAGAGGCAAGATATTTTAATATTTCTGATGACAGAACAGAAGGTTCTTGCAGTGATTTGAGGAATGGCTTTATCAAAAACGAAGTGGCAGTGATGATCTTGCCTTCTTGAGCTTTGAACAAATGTTTTTAATTCTGTAGAATTTTCCTCTGTAAGAATAAGGGTGGACATGGAAATTTTTGTGTGAATACTGTAATGCTGTTAAATTAGCGAATAGCTGAACTCTCATTATTTCAAAGCTTCTTCAAATCTGTTCTTTTTTTTTTTTTTTTTTTTAAACTACATGCTACCTAAAATTCCACTGGCTCCTTGGTATTCTGTATCTGTGTACAATTTTTTACACTTTTTTCTTCAGCGTTCCCTTTGGCTAGGATAGCAATTTATGCCTGTTAAATCAATTTGTAGATCTTACAAAATTAGAAGAGGTGATTTTCATGAGACTGTAAAAGTGGGAGCTGCTGGCAATATGTGTGTTTCCTTACATCAAAGAATTAGCTGCCAAAATTCAGTTACATGCCAATAGCGGCACAGCGGAAATGTAAATTGTTGTCATACAGATTGACGTCCAACTGGAAGCTGCATACTAAATCAAGGAACTTGCTATTTTTACTGACAAAAGGAATACTGAGAGATGCTTGCATCACTTGTGACAGATGTTGTCACAACGTTTTTTTTATAAGGCAAGTATGTGACAGAATTTGATGGAACACCGCAACCGTTGTAGTACAAAACATTCATTTTCATGAAACCCTTTTGTAATGACTGCAACAACTACTTACTCAGAAAGACTTCTATCCTTTTGAGAAAAAAAAAGAAATGCTTTCTATAGGGGTATAAATAATACTGTATTTAAAAAAACAACAATGAAAAAAATGCTTGACTCCTTGAACAGAAACTCTTCTGATTATGTGTGTCTCTAGATACTGGAAAACATAAATAGGGACGCAGGAATCAGTTACTGAAAGCACTTGGTGGGTGCAGGGGGCAGAGGGAATAAATACAAAAATGAGATTTTATTTCATTATTAAAATATGAATTTAAATAACAGCAAAAGTTCTATTAATAGATCTTTCAAAAAAAATTTGCTTATCGGCAGTGTCTTAATATTACCAAAATCCTTCTGTTGATTGTGTCTACTACTTCAAGAGATCCCAAGATAGGCTGGAACATTTTCCTCGACACTTCCTTTAGTTCAGAATTTTTAACAGCCAATGAGGAAATTTTATCCTAAAGAACTCAAATGTATTAGTAGTTTTCATATGGCAAATAGCAGCTCTGTTGACTGTACTTTTGCATATGCAGATCATTACCACTTTTTACAAATTTGTTAGTTTTGTATTGGTTGTCAGTATCATGGATCTCCTTGGAATTCAAAGTGTTCCTGCAGTATAAAGTTTGTAGTGTTTCTGTTCCCCAAAACACTGACTGCCTTGATGTGATGCCTTCTTAAGGTTTCCTTTCAAATTTCTTATGAAAAACGTTAAAATGTTTACATCTATAATAAAGGGAAATCTTTATTTAATGATTGATGAAGAGAAAAGCCCATGTATTATCCTGAAACAGGAAACCTAATTTGCACTGAATGCTCTTAACTGTTTTATTTGTTGCCAAGTGTAGAACTCTTTGCCAGAGAGGTGAAAATATTTGTAACAGGCCACCACGAATGAATGTATATACCAAATTAATCAAAAATTTGTATTTGCCTTAAGAAGAAAAATAAGATTTTTGTCCAAAATTTTCATGGGATCATCCACATGATAAATATACAAATAATTTAATATAAAATAAAGACTTCACCTTACTTCATGCAAACCGATATATACAGTTGGGGCTCTGTAACCTCTCTGGCCAGACATGTGAATCTTCCACATGGAATAATAAACTAAGTGAGAAACTAAAAGTAGCAGAAGAGGATTTGAGTCACATCCTTAATAAAAAATAATAATTTTTAGGTATTATTTATTCATTTTGAGACAGTCTGAATTAGCTACTTCAGGAAGTTTTTCTTCTTTGCCTTTTAAAAAATGTCACAACAGCCTAAGGGAAGACTTGAATCAGTAATGACAATAGAGGATCAGAAAATCAGAGGCAAGCCAGAAAGAAATTGTTTTCCTCAGTTGTGGTTTTCCTGACACTTCCTATCACAACTAAGAAATAAGACAATATGATTTTGGGGGGAGGCGGGGGTGGGGGGGGGAATATGAGATGTTAGCCTTAACATGTGTTCCGTTTATATTATACCAGTATCTCAGCACTTGAATCAACTTCTACATTTGTAAAAAACACACTAACAGTATCAAAAATTTCTTTTCCATACAGGAGTATTGGTGGTAGTATTGCAGGTATTTGTGAGCTAACCTTTAAACTAGGGGACAGAAAGAACTAACAAACACAATTATGTTTTATATATAGTTTGCATAAAGAAGGAAGTTCATTTACAGAAGAGGGAGATTTTAAAATCTTAACCATTAAATTGAATGTACTGGGGTTTATTTTTTGTTCTTGCAATACTTTCCTTTTAGTTTTGGTGTCTGTGTAATACACTCACTAAAAGTGATCCATTCACACCATAGCCTTTTGCTTTTCAATTTTTAATGGGCCCATCAATCATGTTGAACTTTGCCTAAGGAAAAGTTCACAGGGAATACCATGACAATGCTATATTACTAAAAGGAGACTGAACTTTGGAGTGGTTTATCTTTCAGAAATATTTGAATAGAACAGGAAATTCAAGCAGAGAAAGAGTTATTAATGGTCCCTCAGTTTACAGATTTTACAGTCTTCAATTGGTTTTATACCACATGTCCCTGCGCGAGTCATAGTCTAAGTATGATAGGGTACTACAGGTTTAAAGCTTTTTCCACCAAATACAGAGCAGTCAGTCGAATGTTTACATACACTGTGCCAGGATTATTTCTGTGTATTACCTTCAGTCTTAGCTGCTTTGTTCCCAAAGTATTCGCTGCCCCCACACTATGTCCAGCTTGGCTTTTAGAGAGTGTTTGGAACTGAGAATATAGCTTTACAGGACTGCAGAATGGTTGAGATTGGAAGGGACCTGTGGAGTTCATCTGGACCAACCACCCTAGTCAGGCAGGGTAATCTAGAGGAGGTTGCCCAGGACTGTTTCCAGGCAGCTTTTGAATACCTCCAGGAATGGAGACTCAACAACATCTTTGGGCAACCTGTTGCAAGGCTCCATCACCCTCACAGTCAATAAGTGTTTTGTGATATTCAGAGGGAGCCTCCTATGTCTCAATTTGTGCCTATTGCCTCTTGGCTTGTCAGAGGTCACCACTGGAAAGAGTCCGTCTCCATCATCTTTGTACCCTCCCTTCAGATATTTATACATTATGAAATCCCCAAGTCTTCTCTTTTATAGGCTGAATGGTCCCTGCTCTCAGGCTTTCCTCGTATGAGAGATGCTTCAGACCCTGCATCATTGTTGTGGCCCTTCACTGGCCTCTCTCCAGTAGCTCTATTGCTGCCTTTTACTGGGGAGCCCAGAACTGGATACCATATTCCAGGTGCAGAGTAGATGGGGATGATCACTTCTCTCCAGCTGTTGGCAACACTCCTAATGCAGCTCATGATACCTTTAGCCTTCGCTGCAAGGGTACATTGCTGGCTCATCTTCAACTTGGTGTTCACCAAGACCCCCAGTGCCTTTTCTGCAAAGCTGCTTTCCAGATGGTTGGCCTCAGTCTGTGCTGGTATATGAGGTTGTTCCTCCCCAGGTGCAGGACTTTGCACTTCGCTTTGTTGAACTTTGTGAGGTTCCTGCCAGCCCATTTCTCCAGCCTGTCAAGATCCATCTGAATGGCAACACAACTGTCTCTTGGTGTCTCAGCCACTCCTCCAAGTTTTATGTCATCTCCAAACTTGCTGAGGGTACACTCTGTTCCTCCATTATAGAATCATAGAATGTGTTGGGTTCGAAATGACCTCTAAAGGTCCAACCCCCCTACAATAGGCAGGAACATCTCTAACTAGGTC
>JAVFHW010076088.1:6959-68806 GCA_032159205.1 Eurystomus glaucurus suahelicus | reverse complement strand
TTTTACCTGTCCTTTACCTCTAAGGACAGTGAACTGAACTAATGCATGGTCACTGCAGCCCAGGCTACCTCCAATTTTGACGTCCCCAACGAGTTCACTTGCATTGGTCACGATCAGATCTAGTATTGTATTCCCTTGGGTAGGGCTGTCTTGTTACTTGTTTTAGGAAGTTGTCTTCCAGGCACTCCAGGAATCTCCTAGATTGCCTACAGCTTGCTGTGCTACTTTTCCAGCAAATGTCAGGGTGGTTAAAGTCCCCCAGCAGGATGAGAGCCTGAGAGTGTGATGTCTCTTGGAGCTGGAGTAAGAAGGCTTCATCAATATCCTCCCCTTGATTAGGTGGCCTATAATAAACCTCAACCACAAGGTTCCCTTTGTTGTCATGATCCCTAATTCTTATCCATAGGCTTTCAACCTTCTCATGGCTATTCTTCAGGGACAGCTCTTCACAGTTTACCCGTTCCTTAATGTAGAGGGCAACACCTCCAGCACCTCTCCCTTCTAAATAGCCTGTAGCCTTTGATAGCCACACTCCAGTCATAGGATTCATCCCACCATGTTTCAGTGATGGCCACTATGTCATAGCTTTCCTGTAGCACAGTAGCTTCCATTTCCTCTTGCTTGTAGCCCATACTGCGTGCATTCATGTAGAGACACTTCAGCTGGGCTGCTGGTCGTGTCATCTTCCTAGAGGGACACCCCTTTATTTCTCTAAGATGTTTTGTGGTTGCTACCCTGTTGAATCCTGTTTCCTCAGAAGCCCCTGGCTCGTCTGTGTTAGGCATTGCCTGTGCTGCAGTTTCTATGTCATGCCCTCATGCAACAGGTTGAAGGGCCTTACTGTCACACCCTCCCTTCAACACTGATGTGTAACACACACAATGGATGTGCTCAAGACTAGGTTGGATGGGGCTTTGAGCAACCCGTTCTAGTGAAATGTGTCCCTGCCCATGGCAGGGGGGTTGGAACTAGATGATCTTTAAGGTACCTTCCAACCAAAACCATTGTATGACTCTATGAGTCTATGATTCTATGACTAACAACTTGGACAGTGAGAAAGTGTCTGATTCAGCAATTTTGTGGTGGTACAAAGTAGGGGGAGCATTCAGTATGGTGTTGGGCAGGGTTACTATTCAAAGCACCCTGAGAATAGACATCACAGAATCACAGAATGGTAAGAGCTGGATGGGATCTCTGGAGATCATCCTGTCCAAACCCCCTGCCAAAGCAGGTTCACCTAGGGCAGGTTATGCGGGAATGCATCCAGATGGGTTTTGAAAGTCTTCAGAGGAGACTCCACAACCTCTCTGGGCAGCCTGTTCCAGTGCTGTCACCCTCATAGTAAAGCATTTTTTTCCTTATGTTAAGATGGAACTTCCCATGTCCCAGTTTGAGCCCGTTGCCCCTTGTCCTATCACTGGGCACCACTGAAAAGAGTCTGACCTCATCGTCTTGACATCCACCTTCAGATATTTATAAACATTGATAAAATCCCCTAGCAGCCTTCTCTTCTCCAGGCTAAACATCCCCACGTCTCTCAGCCTTTCTGCGTAAGAGAGATGTTCCAGTCCCTTCATCACCATTGTAGCCCTTCATTACACTCTCTCCAGTATTTCTCTGTCTCTCATGAACTGAGGAGCCCAGAACTGGACCCAATACTCCAGATGTAGTTTCACCAGGGCAGAGCTGAGAGGGAGGAGAACCTCCCTTGACCTGCTGGTCACACTCTTAATGCAACCCAGGATGCCATTGGCCTTCTTGGCTACAAAGGCACACTGCTGTCTCATGGTTAACTTATTGTCCATCAGGACTTGAAGGTCCTTCTCAGCAGAGCTGCTTTGCACCAAGTCAACCACTAACCTGTACCGGTGCATAGGGTTATGTCTCCCCAGGTGCAGGACCCTACACTTGCCCGCGTTGAACTCCATGAGGTTCCTCTCCTCCCAACTCTCCAGCCTGTCCAGCTCTCTCTGAATGGCAGCACAGCCTTCTGGTGTGTCACCTGGATACCCAGTTTTGTATCATCAGCAAACTTGATGAGGGTACACTCTGTCCCTTCATCCAGGTCATTGATGGAGATGTTGAACAAGACTGGACCCAGTACTGACCCCTGGGGAATACCACTAGCTACAGGCTTCTAACTGGACTCTATACTGCTGATCACAACCCTCCGACCTCTATTGTTCAACCAGTTCTCAATCCATCTCACTGTACACTCTTCTAACCCATACTTCCTGAGCTTCCCTATGAGGATGTTATGGGAAAAGTATCAAAAGCCTTGCTGAACTCGAGGTAGACAATATCCACTGCTCTCCCTTCATCTACCCAGCTTATCAAGACTATCAGATTAGTTAAGCATGATTTCCCCTTGGTGAATCCATACCGACTACTCCTCATAACTTCTATTTTCTCCATGTGCTTAGAGATGACCTCCAGAAGGAGCTGTTCCATCACCTTTCCTGGTATGGAGATGAGGCTGACTGGCCTATAATTTCCTGAGTCCTCATTCTTGCCCATTTTGAAGATTAGAGTGTCATTGGCTTTCTTCTAGACCTCAGGCACCTCTTCTTTTCTCCATGATCTTTCAAAAATGATGGAGAGTGACACAGCAACCACATCTGTCAGCTCCCTCAGCACTCATGGGCACATCCTATCAGGGCCTACAGATTTGTGGGTGTCCAGTTTGTCTAAATGATCCCTAACCCAGTCCTCATCGACTAGTGGAGAGTGTTCCTTCCTCCAGACTTTCTCTTTTACCTTCAGGGATTGGGACTTCTTAGGGCTGGTCTTAGTGGTAAAGACTGAGGCAAAGAAGGCATTCAGCCTGGCAACGTTCTTCTATTTCTCCAGAGTGACCAGTCCCTCTTTCCACATACTGTAAACTTCTTTCTTCCATATGAGTTTTTCCAGCATCTCCTTGCTCATCCATGCAGGTCTTTTGCCTCCTCTACTTGATTTTTTACTCAAAGGAATGCACCGATCTTGAGCTTGGAGAAAGAGATGCTTGAATATTCATCAGCTTTCTTGGGCTCCCCTGACTTATAGAGTCCTAGCCCACAGGATCCTTCCAAGTAAGTTTCTGAAGAGGACAAAGTGAGTTCTCATGAAGTCCAGGGTTGCAATCCATCTTATTACCCTGCATTTTCCTCGTATAATCCTGAACTCCACCAACTCATGGTTGTTATAGCCAGGGCTGTCCCTGGCTTTAACATCCCCAACCAGACCTTTTTTAGTACAAGGTCCAGCAGCACACCTCTCTTCATTGGCTCCTCCACCACCTACCTCAGAAAGTTATCATCAATGCACTGCAGGAACCTCCTAGACTGTTTGTGCCTAGCTGTGTAGCCTTTCCAGCAAGCATCAGGGTGATTGAAGTCACCTATGAGCACCAATTCATGTGATCTTGAGGCTATTTCTAGCTGCCTGTAGAAGGCCTCATCGACTTCCTTTTCCTGGCCTGGTGGCCTGTTTACTACACTCACAACTGTGTCACCCATATTAGCCTGTCCACTAATTCTTATCCATAAGCTTTCAACATGTTCTTCGTACCCCTCCTAGGTAGGGCCCCCTAGATACATCCCAGTTGCTCTTTCACATAAAAGCAACTCTACCACCTCACCTTGCTGCTCTCTTTCCTAAAAAGTACATAGCCATCCATGACAGCATTCCAGTCATGCAAGCTAACCCACCATGTCTCCATAACTGCAACGAGATCATAGCCCTGCAACCACACCCAAATCACTAATTCTTCCTGTTTATTCCCCATGCTGTGTGCATTGGGGTACAGGCATTTCAGAGACATAACTGAAGAAGCTGACTTACTAGCTGGAATTCCATTATCTTGCACTTCAGGTGCTCTCCTGCTGGCCTGTGATCCTTCTCCAGGCTCACAGTTTTCCTGTTGCACAATGGTTTACAACTCATCCCATTTATTGCCCATGCTGCATGCATTGGTGTAGGTGCTCTTCAGTTGGACTATTGATCCTGTCACCCTTTGGAGGGGAGTGAAGTGCTGGGGCCTGAGTTATGGGCCCCAAGTTGGAGCTGATCTATGAATGAGTCACAACCTAGCAGAATGTTTTGGGTTTTTTATTGGCTTCGTGTTCCAGAGGCAGAACCTGGCCCACCTGTGTCTTTGTGGCTCTGCCCTCACCCAGGTGGTTGTGGCTGGGGTGGTGGGCAAGGGCAGGATTATATTAACTAGGAGCTGATCAGCTGGAGGAGCTTCCTGTTGGGTATGACTTTTGTTGGGGCTGGTTGCATCTTGCTGAGCTCCCTCAGTGGTGTCCTTCCATGTGAAGGGCCACTGAGGGAGCCATCTCTGTCTGTTGTATCCAGCAGGTGATGCTGGCACCACAGTGGGCAGCAGAGAAGCTGGGCCCATAGGACCTTGTGGCAGGACTGTCTGAAGGAAGACTTCTGAGGGGATGTTGCTGAGTTCAGTGTTGGCCTGTGTGATCAGGCAACTGATGGCAGCATAAAATGATGATGGCTGAATCAGCACAACAGGAAGGAGGCCTAGTTCCTACCTGATCATTCCCAGATGCTGCCATGATTTCTAATCCATTAATAACCTTATCTCTAGCAAGCCTGATTTTATCACTTTCTCCCTTCAAATCTAGGTTAAAGCCCTTTCAATGAGACTGGCCAACTCCTGTGCAAAGACCATTTTCCCACTTTTAGACAGGTGAATCCCATCTGTCACCAGCAATTCTGGAGTCATGTAAACTGACTCATGACCAAAAAACCCAAAGTCTTGGCAGTGACACCAGGCTTGGAGCCAGGTATTGATCTGCTGGCTTTTCCTGTTTCTTCCCTTCTCATACCCCATAACTGAGGTGATAGAGGAGACTACCACCTGTGCTCCTCATCCCTTGACCCATTGTCCCAGGGCCCTGAAGTCTCTTCATTGCCCTCATGCTACATGGTCAACCATGGCCTGGCCTGTGGGAAAACTCATCAAGTTCAAAAAAGTCACATATCTCAAACCTGTGATGAAAAACTCCATGCAGTGGGACAAGCCAGGAACCAGCTGGATGGAAAGCAAGTCTCTGAGGAAAAAGACAGGATCCACAGAGTTGTCGTGATGGGCAAATTGAATATAAGCTTAGCAGTGCTGCCTGACAGCAGAGAAGGCTGACAGCCTCTTGGCCTGCGTTAGTTAAGAAAGTAGCCATCAGGTCAGGGGAGTGATTTTTCCCATCTGTTTGGCACTGGTGAGACCACATCTGGAGCACTGTGTCTACTGGAGGAAGTCCAGTACAAATGGGGGCAGGAGGACACAGTACATAAGGAGCAACTGAGAGAACTGGGTTAGTTCAGCCTTGGAGGGAGATTTCTGTCTTCAGCTACCTACTGGGAGGGCATACAACAGACAGAACCAGACTCTTATTGAAGGTACACTGTTATAGGGGAGAGGTAACAGATGCAAGGTGGAACATTGGAAATCACATTTCTTGATTTCCCTTCCTCTTTTGGGAGGCAGTCGAACGTCTGCACTCGACCGTGACAACATGTTAGGGAAATGCTTTTCTATTATGAAAGTGGTCAGTCTCCGGAGCAGTTTTCTCAGAGTGATTGCAAAATTTCCTGCCTTGGGATTATTCCAGCTGGCCTGGACAAGGTCCTTTACAACAGAGCTACGTTGGCCTTGCTCTGAGGGGTGAGACTAAACCATGGTAAACTGTAGTGTGATGCTACAGGATATTCTATGGGATTTTTATAAAACTCTGTCTTCTGTATTACTCTTCCACTTCATAAGCTGGTAATGAGGAAATTAGGAAAACTCATTTAATATTGATAAACCATACTTTGTTTTGTGTCCATCATCGTTCATCAGTGATGCAATTTCCAATTTAAGGGGTAAGTTGCAGTCATGTTTAAGTTCATTTGGTTGAAAGAGGCCATGAATATCAGTATCATATATATAAAACTTTTTTTCTAGTCTAGCAGTTTAAGAGTAGACAAATACTCAGGCACTTGACCTGGGTTAAGAATTATGGGTTTTGACTTAGCTCCTTTCTACTACTTGAGAATTAGAATGAGAGGAGATGCCATCAACTGTGTTCATAAAATTTGAAGAAGTATGCAATAATATTTCATTTTGACCAAGATTTTGAAATGAGATTACAACAATGCTGTTGAAACATTTAAATTTCTAGGTGTTTGAAATAATCTTTACTCGAGGTAGCCAAGTGGTTATCTTTTCAACTGTAGCACAACTGAAATTATTAAGAACTCAGCATCCTTTTGAAAGAAAATCCATCATAAGATGATGTAGTAAAATGTATTTCGCCAGTTTAAAAGTATACACTCAGAGCCATTAAAGTCAATACTTATCATTCTGTGTTTTGTTCAGGTTTTCGTGATTGTATTTAATGAACTTTAAATATCTTAGCTTTGTTTATATTCTGAACAAAGACCTCTAAGAGCACCTGCTTTAAACAATAGATAGGATATCCTCTGGAAAACATCCTCCTCTAACATCCTCCCTGATCAGTTTAATTTGTGTCAACAGACACAATGTTCTTGTAGTTTACTTTTGTACAATTTACATTAATTGTTAACGCACAGTATAAAAAGCAACTGTCCATATCTGCATCAAAGTTAGTTTTGGTTCCCCAAAATGGATAGATGGTGTCATACATTGATGTTTGCTATGGTGAAATGTTGCTGTGTGTTGTTAAGTATGTTTAATACCTTTCTGCCCCCAAAATTCTAATATTTTTTTTTCCTTCCAGTTTGTTTTTAAAATGCAAATTTCTTTTCTAACCTCTAATTTACTGAAGGAGGATCCAAAAGAGACTGGTGAATTAATTATCTTTAAAAAGTTCAAATCCACTGCTTTAGGTCCTTCAAATTATATGCTGTATCAGTCCATGCTGACAGGTGCCACTCATCAGGAGCTGGCTATATAAGCTGAAGTTCAGTCACAAAGCTGAACAGGTTCTTTGAGACTGGTGCTGAACCTATTGAGGTGCTGAGGTCCAGACCTTGTTAATATTGTTCTGCTTGATGGTTCAGGCTGCAGGTAGAACAGGCACCTACTAAGGGTGCGTATGATGCATGACTGCAATGTTGGAAGGGACTTCTGAATTTATGAAAAATTGTTGGATATAAATTGTGTTCCAAATGGCAGTTGAAAACAGCTCTGTTGTGTCTATTGAGCAGTTAGCTAATCTTCAAATGAACTTATTTTTCAGCTATGGAATCGAGAGCTTGATTCAAAGAAAACAGCAGGAGTCTTCCAGTAAGATTTCTTCATAGACAGGGTTAGATTGTTCATTTGATTATGGTGTGGGAGTTCTCTGACTGAAACTTCAGCTTCTTCTTTTTTTAATTTAATAAAAAATTAGATTAGGGAGATGGGGGGACAGGGACATAATAGTTTTATTGGGTCTTGATAGAATCCGGACAGAAACAAAATTTTTTCATTGAAATTGTAGGAAAACCTGTTCTACAACTGAATCACTGTTTGCTTCTGGCACCATGCCTCCTCAGCATGTCTTAGATATACTAGCATAACATGTATCTCAGGTATAGTGCATGAATGTTGGTCTATTTGCCATAGGATTAATTAATAACTTCAAATTAAATGCCTTATGTTTATTAATTCTCTTTATAACATTGAATTTATTTTAGTCATAGGATTTTTTTAGAGCAAATATTCTACTCTAAGCCTGAAGTTCTCCATTTGCCTTTCACGATAACAACAGCTTTTTTCTTTTATATTTGAAAACCAATTTTCAAGTGCTCAGCAGTAACAGAATTGAATTATACAGACTTTCTATTTCTGTTGGAGCTGTTGATGTAAACTGAAACTCAAGACCTCTTCTACAGAACTAGTCTCCACTTTAAATTTCCATTAGAAAAAAGTTCTTTAGCATGAGGGTCATAGAGCACTGTAACAGGCTGCCCAGAGAGGTGGTGGAGGCCCCATCCCTGGAGTCATTTAAGGTCAGGCTCGATGAGGCTCTGAGCACCCTGACCTAGGTAGATGTCCCTACTTGTGTAGGGAGGTTGGACTAGATGACCTCTAGAGGTCCCTTCCAGCCTGAAACATTCTATGATTCTATGATTACTTGCAATAGAAGAAATCTTAAAGATATTGTTATGTCTGGTGTTTGTTGGTATCTGTCAACTGTGCCTTTAAGAAAGAATGTGTACATATGCACACTGAGTACTGTTTATGGAAGACATGGTTTTCTCCAACATCATGTATGTTGTGGTTAACACCTCAAATATTTCACTGGAAAAGTTGGGTTTGACAGGTTTGAAGTAATGCAGACCTTTACAATAGAAGGCCATGAAGAGTCTCCAAACACCTCTGTATGAACACAGGACATTCCTGAGACAAATGGAATAGTGTGTGATCAGTATATTTTGTTTATGTACTTGATGATATCCTGTCTTATGTTAATGTTGACTGTTTTGTTTGGTTGGGGAAAAGTTACAATCTGAGCCGGGTTGCTTAGATGGTATTTCTTAAGTAGTACTTATGCACTGTGTGAAGCAGACATCTTTTAAGTTCCTCACCTCTGTATGTATATGAAAATGCAGTTTAGGCTCATTGCAAAGTAGGAGATATTTTTTGAGTAAGTGGCACTTTATCTATTGGCATTAAAAAAAGTCACGAAAATAAGGAAGGGTCTCTGAGATCAATACTGATAACACAAGGCTGGAGAGTCACAGCATCATGACAGCAAGTTTCAAAGTCCAATATGCTTAAGAGCTGTTAGACAATCTCAGCCTAAAACTGCTGAGGAAATAATGGTCCTTCTGGACTGCTTACAGTGATTCTGTCCACAAGGTCTATTCAATAGATATAATTCTGGTTCAGCTGAAAAATTTTAAAGAAGCAAACTTAATGGGAATCATGGGAATCCCTGAAGCTACAAATATGCCCAGAAAAAATTGTGATCTTATTGAAAGCCGTAGATGAACTCGATGTCATTGAGCAAATTTCACTGAAATTATTGGTAATGTTTAAAAGGTTTGGAACTATAAGACAAATGAGCTTTTTATGTGAGCAGGAAGTTAGAAGTTATCCATAACTTGGATTTGTCTTACATGTATTAACTATGTCTTAGTTCTTAAACCTTTCCAGCTTAGGATAATAGGAAGTTTGAAGAAAGTTTTTACATATTATATTCAATGGTCAATTTTAATCCTGCAAATGCCAGTATGGGACTTAATGGAATCTTGTGGGATGATAGCATAAGCTTTAAATATTCAATGAAAATATGTCATGCCAAACAAAGATGATCTGGTTGTTATTGTTGTTTTCAAATACCAACCATAAATATATTATAAAAATACGGTTATAAAGAGAGTGGAAATCAATGCCCTTCCTAGGGAAGGAACATAGTTGTTTTAATTAGGGGGCTGTGGAATAGGAGTATGAAAGTACGTTATCGCTGTCTATGTTGTTATGGCCTTGTCTTTATAGATATCAGCAAGCCAAAAAAGGTCAAAAATACTTCAATGTAAAAAGGGTTCAGAAAAGAATGCCAGGACCAATTGGACGTTTGAGAAATAGGTCTTATAGCTCACCTTAGTTTGGTCAAGAGGGAAAAAATGAGGTATTTGGATCTGTGCGCATAAGAGATTTTTGAACTCACATTAATTTTAACGTAGCAGAAAAGGCCTGACAGGGTCCAATAATCCCAAAGCTAAAGACCAAATCCAGACTGGAAAATAAAAGTTAGTATTTAATGCTGAAGGTCCTTAAAAAGTAGAACTGTATGTTGAAGACAATTGATAATCTACTATATCTTTGTTTTGCATTGTTTTCAGGCAAGACTGGATAAAAACCAATATATACTATATGATCTGAAAACAAAACACCCAAAAAACAAAGTAATAGGTATTTTGGTTTATGTTACAAAGGAGGTGAGGCTTAAATGATCTCTGCTTGTTTCTGTCTGAAAACCATGAAATGTGGGCAAACAAAAACTTTATGCTAAAACTTCTTTTCATAAGATGTTAGTCAAGCACCTCCAATTGTCTGCAATTACTTGTTTGAGGCAGTAGATTACTGCAGAGAACTAAGGACTGGATTTGGTTAACTTTGGTTTTAGGTTTTGGAAAATATTTGACATCATAAAATATGCTGAAGTGTATTTCTCCTTCTAATCCTCATGTCATGTCCCCTAGTTCAGTGGCCCATATTTTTCCTATTTGAAAATTCTAATTCTTTTTCCAAAAAGGAAAAAATGAGAGAAGGTCACATTGTTTTAGTAAATTAGTTCCAGAAAGTATTTCTTGAAAAGAAGTTGTTTTAAAGTAAACAATATCCATTCTTCTGTTTTATTTTCACAGATATTTTAAGATTAAGATTACTAATATTTCTCAGTCTCATGGATATTTTTTCTTCAGTTAAAAAACTTTTGACCTTCACCGTCCATTTCAAATCCTTTGTTAAATGGAATTTCAAGGTAGAAACATTTGCACCACTAAACCTTATGTCTTTTATAAGGTATAGATTAAACCCCATATTTTCATACTTATGATGAAAGCAAGCTTTCCTTTTATTTTTTTTCATATCATTCTTAATGGCATGTTTTATATCAGCTCTTTGTTACTCAAGTCTAGAATATTCTATGTTGCATGTATTAAGGACTAAAGATAACCAGTATGTGGATTTTGAGCTTCATGTTGCTTGTGATTGGTTTAAGTGCTCCTCCAAACCAGGGTAGCATTGGGGCTCTGGTGACTGGGAAAATGGAATTATATACATAATTACTTGTGAGGCAAAGCAAGCCATCAGTGCAATTCATTCGAACACACTTGGTCTCTATGTGACTTCTTTGACTCCAAACTAGTTTCACTGAGCCTTTTCACACACAACATTTGACTGTTCTGCACTGTCTTTCTGCTTCACAATCCATATTCACAAATGCAAGTACATCATGGAAATCCTAACCATGGTAAAAGAAGACATTAATAAAATCAGTGAAAGAAACTTTAAAAATCTTTTTCTTGCTACTTGAGTGGAAATATTAGCATTCTGTAGACTTCTTCAGCCCCTCTGTAGATATAGTCAATCACAACACAGAGCAGGCTGCAAATCCACAGCTGTAAAAGAAAAGGAATTTTTCAGTAGTTTAGCAGAATAAACATGTTGTTTCTATAGTCCACATATTCAGTGAGCTGCTGAGTTCCTATTCAGGGGAACATGCAATTGTTTCTGGACATCAATGACTGTATCCAAACGCAGCAGTGTGCATGTCAGAAACAATGATGATAAGGTTTAAAAAACAATAGGAACCTTTAACACTAATGACAAGGCAATATTACCATTTTGGGGTTCCATTAATGCAGAAAGTATCAGTAGAACATATTATTAAATTTTATAGTGCATAGGATTACTTAATCCTCCCAAAGAATATCTGTCATTGGGAAAAAACAAGGTATAAATCTATTCCTCACACTTAACGTTGCTCTGATGAATTTATTGTTTATGGGATTAGAGTATATTTGTCAAGTAGAAAACTCTAAATCAAAATATATGCATAATTACTGCAAATGAGAAGAGAGTTTGAGATTCAGGAAGATACTGGAATTAAAAATCACTTCCTACTAAAAAATCTACCTTTTGTTTCCTCAAATTCCATCTTTCTCTTCAAGTTTATTTGGTATCCAAAACCTTTTCCTTCTTCTGTTTGTTTTTCTTTTGGTTGGGGTTTCTTTGTGTTGGGTTTTTTAGGGGGTGATTGTTTTGTTTGCTTTTTTCTTTTCCAAAATGCAACACTGGTGATAACTTACTTCAATAACTACTACCACAAATGTCTAGCAGGAATTGTATGGGGAATAAACAGATGGTTAAAGGCAATTCAAATGTAATTTTCATTCATTTAAGTGGAATTATTTAAAAGTGAACTAGTACTGTCAAACAATTTCTTTAAAGTGAACATAATTTACTCCCTTTGCTAACCATAGTTGAAATCTTAAATATTTAAATAGAAATACATGCAAAACCATGATAAATTTTTTGAGATATTAGCAGAGGCTGTGGAAGAATGATCCAAGAGTATATAATAACTGTTATTCTTGTCAAATTATGAAAATTTCAGATGATTTTTAAATGGCTAAAGCTAAAATAATTATTTTGAGCCAAAACTGAAGGAATTTTATTCAAAGAAAATAATTTGGCAAAGGAATATAGAACCAGATCAAAGGCAGCCCCCCCAGTAGCCCCAGATGTTTAGAAGCACAAGTTCAATCAACTGTATAATTACTTTGGCACCTGGGAGTCCATAATTAAGTGCTTTTATTTCAGAATTAGTTGCATAACGTGAGGAGTTAACATTTGATTGCTAAGAGCATAGCTGGATTTTCTCTTCAGAATTAGTGCTTGCCCACATGTGTGTGTCAAGTTGTGTGATTTGGAAGCAGATATGACTGTATAGCTGCCTTTGCCATGGCTATACTAGGCTGGACTAGTGACTTCCCTCAGGTACCCTGGGTACAAACCTAGGTTTGCAGCACATTATAATAAATCATTTGACATGATTAAGCAAAACCTAATTCTGTGATTCATATGAAGAAAGAAAAAGGTTAACCTTGCATATTATCTTCTTTTCTCTTCTCAAAATCTGCATTTATGTATCATACAGGTTCAAATAAAAATTATAACATGTCAGCCTCTGATAAATCTTGCTGCATTTCTAGGTTTAAACAACATGATTTTGAGTTCCAGTTGTTTCTACAACAGATTCTGAGCAGTTTCCATACTCACCATAGTAGAGTAATCGTTGTGACCATCCTATGGCTGCAGATGTCCTGAGTCTTCTATCAGGACAAATACTGTTAAGAGAAGGATTGTTTTCCAGGGTATTTCTAAGATTTTGCCTTATATCCAGTATGTTTTTATGATAGTTTTTTAAATATGTATTCAAAGTTTACAAAGGAGATTTTGAAAGATCTGTTGGGGTGCCTCCTATTAATTTTACTTCAAACTATGTTTTCCTTCCATCTCAGAATTTGTGTTAAATGAATTATCCTCTCTCTGACTGAAGGTAAACACGTAAATGTTGGATTTTTTAAGTAATTTTTGAAATCACTCTAGGTAGATGCCATCAGTTAGACGGAGTTGGCATGATTCTATAGAACAAGTGCAGGCCTGTGGTGAGAGCTGAACATTTGGACTTGCTGTGCTGTTATGCCTGGCAACACAGCTGGTTCGTTGCACAGCACTGATGATGACTACCCTGAAAGGCAATGACCCTGAGTCTTGCCTTCTGCAGGCTCTCTTTCTGCCTAGCATCTCTTAGCAATAATTACTTACATAACCCATAAGAATTGGCTAATGCATGCAACCAGCTCACCACCAGTGGCTGAATTCTTTTTTTCTTCATATTTCAAGCACCAAGACTGTATTTTTGAACAAAACTGAATGGCTGCAAAATTCCTGAACCGTTCCAAAAAATTCTGTTTGAAAGCATTGTCTGACTTTGGGGGAGAGAGACAATTGCATAGGTTTAAGCACACTGGTGATAGTGCTGTTTTCCTTAGATGTACTGTGTGAGTAGTAAGGTGAGTTGATCTCCAAAAGTCAGTATCATGCTCAGGGAAGTTATATCTGGTAATTACTTTCATTTTACTATTTGTATGTAGGTCACTGGGTGCTAATGTCCCTTCTGCCTTGCTTGCTGCTCTCTCTGGTCAAGACAGAATACATGACTGTCTCGACCAGCTAAGAGTCAGAAGTGTACCGCTTCAGAATCCTGGTTGAGAGCATAGCCAGTACCTACAGTGGTGTATCTAATGTTGTAGCTGGGTAGCATCTCAGGAGAAGTTCAAGTGGCCGAGGACTGGAGTCTCAGCTGCTGTGAGTGGGCAGATCTCCACTGAAACTGGTGGAGCTTTGATAATTGACACCAGCTGACAGCTAAAAGGACTCAAGCATTACAGTGTGCATGTCTGTAAGTAGTAACACTTAAAATGTGTGTGTGTTTCCATTATGTGCACTAATGTAATTTGTGTTTCCCAAATGTGCAGATCTTTGGGTGAAATCCTATTCTTATGTCTTGGACTCAAGTTTGTTTTGTTTTGTTTTTCCCAGAAATAACAGTGTTGTTTGTTTTGTTTTGTTGTTCCTAAGAGGGTGGGAGGACAGAAGAAAAAGAGCAAGAGGAGGAGTCTTTTTAGTACCTGGAGAATAGCTTTTGCTCAGAGATGTGTTTCACTGTAATGCTTTCAGTCTTCTCTTTGTGTGGTCTGAGTTCAGAGAGATCATTTGCTTCTGTTTCCCACAAGGCTAAAGAGTAGCTGAAGATGTTATGGAAAATGTCACAGGAAGCAACACGCTGAGATGGGGATAGAACACAGGAACATTGTGAGCAATTGTGTTGGAGACCTTCTTGGCCGGAAGACGAACTTGGCCAGTGAAGCTCAATGGAAGACACCCGGAACACATTACATCATTGTTTATACTCCATGTGAGCTCTGTCCCGCAAGGTGCAGAGGAAGGTGTATTTGAAGCTTAGCATGAATAGATTTATTGAAGGAACTAGACTTAATGGCTACATTCATACTAAGCAGAGCCTGGTCCAGGCCCATTGTCTACTATTAAATTATCGGAATAACTCCGGTATGCCTTTTGTTTACATCAAATAATGTGCTTCCAGAAAACTCCAAGGCAAAGTCCAGCCCAGGTTGGGACAGCTTGTTGCACCCTGTCTGATGCAATTCTCTTAGTTCTCCACTTAGCCTTGTACCTGCAAACAGCCTGTCACAGCTCACGGTAGGCTGCAATGGACACAGGCTTTAACATGCTGGAAAAAAACCCCACCAATAAAGGCTGCAGAGCTGCTACTTTATTACTTTCTCTAGTTGAATAACTGGTCTTATAGTACAGAAGCACATCAGGGATATATTGGGCAGGGAGGGAAATTGTTCATTTAATGGTAGAAATGCTTGTTGAAAGGGAACTCTGGAGTCCAGCTTCCCTGTTAAAGGAGGATTGTTACCGCCGTTGCATCAGGTCAGCTGTGGCTTTGCCTTCATGAAAAACTTCAAGCACAGAGAGAGTGAGGGGGAGGAGGAAGGGATAGTTGAAGCTGGATCACCTGTGAAATTTATAGCAAGGTCCTATGAGGACCCACAGTGGTCTAGCCACTTATTGCTGAAACAAATTTAAGGAACTAAAGCTAGCCTACATGAAATCTAGAGCAGAAAACAGCAGTCTTGTGCAGGTTTGCATCCTCTGCACCAACGCTACTTCTCATACCACCTGGTCCAGTGCAAGAAACAGGCTCTGAGCTTGACTTTCTGAGCTGAAAATCAGCTTTTTCACTTCCTGATCAGGAAGTGAGTACGAGTTGCAGAGAGAATCAGGAATGTGATCTGAGATTGAGATGTTTGGTGTCACTGCAGCGAGGAAACATAAGGTAAAATTGTTCCTAAATAGGAATTAATTTGAGCTTGTTGAAGACATTCAAAATCTTCCATTGACCTTTGTGGATTTTTGAATGTAAGTAGGGTAATACAGCTTTCATACCCACCCCATCAGTCTAATGCCACGGTTCAGAATGGAGCCCTGAGAGTGTGCTTCAATTTCAGTGCAGTATTAGAACAAAAATCCTGCTATTTGGATTGCAATAAAAAGCAGTCCTGAATGCAAGTTGGTATATATTAGGAGGAGCCCTTCAGGGAACACAAAACTGGGATGTGAATATGCTTGATGTCCCCCAGCTCTGTGCGGTACCACACTGAACTAAGGCTATCACACCTTGACAGTGTGACACAGATCAGTTACTTTGAATTTTGACATTAGCCTTAGCTACAGGAATAGGAAGATAAATCAGATTCTGGTGTTTTTTTTTTTTTTTTTTCTCTTTATTCAATGCCTGTGCAGGAGATGCATTTCTTTTGAAAGGATCTGATTCATTCTATTTCCTCCGCCTGATGCTTCTTCAGGTAAGTGTACTCATGTGACATAAAGCATACTAGTGCAATGTGTTCAGCTTGCATATTCATGGAACATCTGTGACTTTTAGGCCTCTATAATCACATGGATATAGTGAAATCAAAATGAGGAAGAAGCAAAATGGGGACTTACAGAGATGGGCCGTTGCAATGATCAGGTAAAGAAAGAGACAGGAAACTAAAGGAACTTGGTTTGTTTAGTCTGGCAAGTATAAGGAGAAGGGATGTGCTTGTTCTGTATAAATATATCTGGGAAGTAACCAACAGGAAGGGAAAAAATTAATTCAAGTGAGACAGTTGGCACGAGGAAAAAGGTTACAAACAGAGGATTGATAATTATAGGCTGGATACTGAATAGTGAGATTCTCCATTTCCTAGGAGGGGTCCCAGAGGCAAAATACGTATGAATGATGTGCTTTCTTGCAGTAACAGGGTATGGATCTTTGGTCTGTCATATATTTTAGGAGATAAGGAAATATCCAGATAGCTAAAATGCAACATTTGATGGTATCTTGTGGTCATGCTCAAGGATAATAGTCTTGTAGCCATATCAAGATAGGAAGATACGCTGAACAGGAAGAAATGTTGCCTATAAAGGGTCAATGTACATAAGGAGATATTTAGCTTTTTTTCATTTGTGCTTGATTTAGGGATTAAAAAAGAAGCACATTCACTATGTGAGTACCCACTGAGTTGTGAAATTAGCCACACATCTCCCTACCCTCAGATAGGTAGCTGCAGCCAACTCAAATGCGAACAATTGCTTCAGTGGATATTCTGAAAACAATAAAGAATGGTTCTATTTTTTTGTCTAGGCTCCAGGTGCTGAGGCTTTACACGTAGCTGAACTTGTAAACTTCAATCTCTATAAGAAAACTTCCTTTAAATTGTCACCAAGGTGTTATTATTCCCAACTGAACAACTGATTTGTTACTTTATATATAGTTTATTTTTACTATACAACAGATGTAACCTTAAAAGATTAGTCATACACTTAGTCTTATTGCATAATGTTTAGGAAAAAACATTAATTCATCTTCTGTTTAATGCTGGAACTTGTTTACAAATGGGCTTGGCTGCAAACATAACAGAAGATTATTTTTTTTACTTAGCAAACAGATCTAAGATTAAAATACAGGTTCCATGATAAAATGCAGTAGTCTTGTTTTAAGATAACTTTAAATTATGGAAATTTAGCACTTTAAAGATGATCTGAACTGTCTCAGTTCAAACCTCCTGACATTTTTGTTTCTGAGCCTAACTAATTTCTGTGGCCTAAAGTGTGTTTTATCTTTCTCTGAGAGTATCCTGAAAACCTTTTTATTACTGCAATGGGACCTCCATAGGTACTGAATTACTGTTGTAATTCTGTTGAAATTATTCTGCTTATAGATATGTAGACCTAGAATAAAATTACAGCACCAACAACCCAAGTGTCAAAATGACTGTGTAAAGGGAGGATAAAAAAGGATAGGTGTAAAGATGTCCACACACCCTAATAAAAATCACAACCACGATGAGGGCATATGCTTCTCTTCAATAGGCAGTTTGAAGCACAAGAGTCTTAAGCCACAAAGGAAAAAAATGGAACCTCAAAGGGCCATTAATCCTTAATAAGGATGACATGACAGTGGTTGATTTTGGCAGGAAAAAAGGTCAGCAAACAATGTACATGCCAAAAAAACCCCTATGAAGTGGAAAGTCACAACACAGTTACAAAATAAATTGTTACAAGCAGAATGTCAGGGAGAAAGAGGCACAAAGTAGGTATGCGGAAGAAAGCAGCATGATAGTAGAGATGGCTTAGCTAATTTAATGCCTCACATCTGAGCTGCTAATTCACTAGAAAAAGTGAGGCAAAGTGAAGCTGTCTCAATATGAAATAAAATTCCACTAGGCAAAATGAGTGTTTTATTTAAAGTGTTCACCATAAAAATCAGCATGAGCATGTATGCTACTCTTTGTAGGGAATGATGTTGACTAACATTGCTTTTCTGTGTTTTGCATAGACAATACAAAACCTTTATTAGACTAACGGAATTATAGTCTGAGCATTTGCCACCAGTAACACCTGTCAAATACAGTAAGTGAGATATCAAGTTTCTGTGATTTTTTTCAAAAGATTTTGAAAGATATGGTACAATATATGGTAAAGATATTCAACAGAACTGGCCCCAGTACTGAGCCCTGGGGTACAACACTTGTGACCAGCCACCAACTGGATTTAACTCCATTCACCACAACTCTTTGGGCCCAGCTGTCCAGTCAGCGCTTTACATAGCAGAGCATATGCCTGTCTAAGCCACAAGCAGCCAGTTTTTTCATGAGAATGCTGTTGGAGACAATGTCAAAAGCTGGTCCAGATAAACATCCGTAGCCTTTGCTTCATCCACTATGTGGGTCATCTTGTCATAAAAGAAGATCAGGTTCATCAAGCAGGACCTGCCTTACATGAAGCCATGCTGACCGGGCTTGATCACCTAATTGTCCCATATGTGCCACTTGATGGCACTCAGGATGATCTGTTCCATAATGTTCCCTGGTACTGAGGTCATACTGACAGGTTTGTAATTCCCCAGATCCTTCTTCCGGCCCTTCCTGTAGATGAGTGTCACATTTGCTAATCTCCAGTCCACTGGGATCTCCTTGGTTATCCAGGACTGCTGATAAATGATGGAAAGTGCCTTGGTGAGCACTTCTACCAGCTCCCTCAGTACCATTGGGTGGATTCTATGGGATTGATCCCATAGACTTGTGTGTGTCTAAACCATTTCTCCTTGGATTATGGAGTCTTCGTTCTGCTCCTTATTCCTGTCTTTCAGCTCAGGGGGCTGGAGACTTAGTGTACAACTAGTCCTGCTAGTAAAGACTGAAGTAAAGAAGACATTCAGTACCTCAGCCTTTTCCTCATACTTTGTAATTATGTTTCCCCTTGCATCCAATAAAAGATGGAGTTTCTCCTTAGACCTCCTTTTGTTACTAGTGTATTTATAGAAACATTTGTTATTGTCTTTTGTGGCAGTAGCCAGATTAATTTCAAGATGGTCTTACTAATTTTCTCCCTGCATAGCTTCACAAAATCTTTGTAGTCTTCCTGAGAAGCTTGTCCCTTGCTCCAAAGGTCATAAACTCTCCTTTTTTTCCTGAGTTCCAGCCAAAACTCTCTATTCAGCCACACAATCTTGTCTTTTGGCACATGGGGACAGCCTGCTCTTATGCCTTTAAGATTTCCCTCTTGAGGAATGTCCAGCCTTCCTGGACTCCTTTGCCCTTCCAGATTGCCTCTAAAGAGACTGTCATGCTATCAAACTATTTAAACACTAAAGGTTTAAAAGTGCAGTGCAAAATCAACTTCAAATCTGAATGAAGATCATGCCATTTTGTTAGAACAGATTTTTGGAAGCATGGACTGGGAAAGAATTAAAAATGCTAGTTGGTAAATGATGTGTTTATATATTTAGACATAGAAATAAAAACATCTGATGTTCACCAGCAGTACCCCACAGTATGAGAGCTTTGAATTTTGAATATCAGTATTAAACGCATACATTTTATATGATAAAATTGTTCTGTAATACTACAGATATATGACCTTAATATTCAGTGGAGGTCAGAAAAGTGCTTTCTCAAGAGTTCTTGATATTTAATAGTAAACAAGACAGAAAACATTATTATGCCACTCCAAAAATTTGGTTTTATATTTTATAGTATTTATATTTTAATTTTATTTCTATGGATCTGGGATTATCAGCCCATTTTGAAAAAAGAATTGTAGAACCCTAGGAATCTTTTACCTAGAAATGTAACAACAGAGGGGAGATTGAAGTCTGTACAATACAGAATGGTGTGGAAAAAATCAGTAAGTAATGGCTGCATCTGACAGCACAAAACCTAGGGGTATCAAATGAATTATTCAGATAGCAGTTTTGCATACAGCAGGTCTTTAAACTGCATTTGAAAAATTATTAAATAAATTTAAAGATGAAAAATTGATTTTTTTTAAATGTAAAAGGTTGGATTCATTTGGCTAAATGAAGATTCCTACAATCATAGAATCATAGAATCATAATGGTTGAAAGGACCACCAGGATCATCAAGTCCAACATTCATCCTAACATCTCTCTAGCCACTAGACCATTGCCCCAAGTGCTACATCTACTTGCTTTTTAAACACCTCCAGGGATGGTGACTCCACCACCTCCCTGGACAGCCTGTTCCAGTGCCCAACCACTCTCAGTAAAGAATTTCTTCCTAATATCTAATCTAAACCTCCCCTGATGCAACTTGAGGCCATTTCCTCTCGTTCTATCATTAGTAATTTGGGAGGAGAGACCAACACCAGCCTCGCTACAACCTCCTTTTAGGTAGTCGTAGAGAGCATTAAGGTTTCCTCTAAGCCTCCTCTTCTCCAGACTAAACAAACCCAGTCCCCTCAGCTGCTCTTCATAAGGCATGCTTTCCAGACCCCTCACCAGCTTCGTTGCCCTTCTCCGGACCTGCTCCAGCACCTCAATGTCCTTCTTGTACTGTGGTGCTCAAAACTGGACACAGTACTCAAAGTGCCGTCTCATGAGTGCCGAGTACATGGGCACGATCACCTCCCTACTCCTGCTGGTCACACTGTTTCTGATACAGGCCAGGATGCCATTGGCCCTCTTGGCCACCTGGGCACACTGCTGGCTCATGTTCATCTGCCTGTCAACCAACACCCCCAGGTGCTTTTCTGCAAGGCAGACTTCCAGCCACTCTTTCCCAAGCCTGTAGCGTTGCATGGGGTTGTTGTGACTGAAGTGAAGGACCTGGCACTTGGCCTTGTTAAACCTCATACAATTGACCTCAGCCCATCACTCCAGCCTGTCCAGATCCCTCTGCAGAGCTTTCCTACACTCGAGCAGATTGACACTCCCACTTAATTTCATGTCATCTGCAAATTTACTGAGGGTGCATTCGATCCCCTCATCCAGGTCATTGATAAAGATATTAAACAAGACAGGTCCCAAAACTGAGCCCTGAGGGACACTGCTTGTGACCGACTGGATTTGGCTCCATTTACCACTGTTCTCTGGGCTTGGCCATCCAACCAGTTTCTAACCCAGTGAAGAGTCCACCTGTCTAAGCTTTGAGCCACCAACTTCTCCAGCAAAATGCTGTGGGAAACAGATTCAAATGCCTTACTGAAGTCCAGGTAGACAACATCTACCACTTTTCCCTCATCTACTAGGTGGGTTATCTGATCATAGAAGGAGATCAGGTTGGTTAAACAGGTGTTGCCCTTCATGAACCCATGTTGGCTAGGCCTTATTCCCCTGTTGTCCTGCACTTGCTGTGTGATCACCGCCAAGATGAACCTCTCCATAATCTTCCCCGGGACCGAGGTTAGTCTGACAGGCCTGTAGTTCCTCGGATCCTCCTTTCTGCCCTTCTTGTAGATGGGTGTCAGATTGGCAAGTTTCCAGTCATCCAGGACCTCCCCAGTTGACCAAGATTGCTGATAAATGACAGAGAGCGGCTTGGCAAGTTCCTCCGCCACATCCCTCAGCACTCTCGGGTGGATCCCATCCAGTCCCATAGACTTATAGGTGTCCAATTGGCTTAGCAGGTCATTCACTGCTACCTTCTGGATTATGAGGGATCTTTCTGATCTCCATCCCTATCTTCCAGCTCAGAGGATTGAATACCATGAGGATAACTGGTTTGAATATTAAAGACTGAGGCACATATGGCATTAAGTACCTCAGCCTTTTCCTCATCCTTGGTACCGATGTTCCCCCTCACATCCAATAAGGGGTGGAGATTTTCCCTGGTTCTTTTTTTGTTGTTAATGTATTTGTAAAAACACTTTTTATTATCTCTTGCAGCAGTGGCCACCCTGCACTTTCTATTGACATAAGCCATTGTGTCATTTTTTCTGTTATTTAGGTTGCAGGGAACAGAAGGTCTCGTTTCTGACCAGGTCTTGCCAGTAGTTGTGAAAGTTTCAGTGGGATAATTTTTATCATTCAGTTTCTAAGGATACTTGTTGAGAGAGATTTTGGTGTTACTGATTATTTCTACCTGGACAATGTGCTGAAAAATTTCCTGGTGCCACATTGGCAATTCTGTAAAGGAAGATCATTCCTCTGAGACTGTTGATTCTGTTACACTGCACAGATCAAAACTGTGAGCTTTTCCATGAAATTTCCAGTGCCTTATTTTCCTTCTTCAGTTCAGCTGGAACTGAGTTGAGAACTCACCAGCATTTACTTTGGAAATCTAAAGCAAGGAGATATGAAAGAATATCTTCAATATCAGAAAATTCATTAATATAGGCAGGTTGCTGTGGTGCTATATGACTGGTTCCTTTATAGTAGCCTCCATAACTGTATTTATCTTGACTGGTGTAAATCTCTTAGCTTCTTCTGAAATGAATTGTCCACAAAAATGAGATATATTTTAGCTTGCTTCTAGCATGTGCACACTAAGGAGAAATTCTTCTTGCCCATGGAACAGCAAGAGACAATACAAATCCACATTTCAGTACTAAGTGTTAGTGTTGCCTGCAGTTGAGAACTGTGTTTATATCTCTCAGTATGGCCTCCAGTTGTGCCAGGGGAGGTTTAGATTGGATATTAGAGAGAAATTCTTTACTGAAAGAGTGGTTAGGCATTGGAACAGGCTGCCCATGGAAGTAGTGGAGTCACCATCCCTTGAGGTGGTTAAAAAATGAGTAGATGTGGCACTTTGGGACATGGTCTAGTGGTCAGAGAGACATTGGGATGAAGGTTGGACTTGATGATCCTAGAGGTGTTTACCAACATAAATAATTCTATGATTCTATTTTCCTCTGTTTTATTTAGGTTTAACTGTAGGTATGTAGTTTAAACTAGCTTTTGTATGTCATTAAGTGAAGAGAAAAACACTGACTTTCTAGCATTAGTTACAGAATACTTGGAAATTTGCAACTTAGTCTATTAGGAGAGACATCACTGAGAACTGTATTGAAAATCAAAATCTGTAATTCCTAGTTTCTGAAGGAATCAAGTGCTCTTTATTTACCTTTACATATGTCTCAGGTGTATCTCTGTAGTATCTTTTTCCTTAAGTTTCCTCATCTGTAGAGCTGCATTGACCTAATTCTTTGTCAGATTTTGTATTGCAGTTATGGAATGGGGTTGTTTCCAAATAAAAAATTCTGAAATCAGACTGATACACTTACAGCCATGCTGTGACTTATGAAACTAAAGAAATGTTCACCAATAACATCCAAAACTAGATTTAACAGATACAACAGATTTCACTGTCATATGGAATCATACAGAATTATCAGAAAAGATGCTCAGTAAAAGCCGCTGATGCTCCTACAACAATTGCAGAATGTCTGTGGTGACAGGGTCAGATGCTGTTTGTCCTCCATATGTCTGATTTTACTGCCTTAACAGGATTTATGGCTTAGTACAATTGGACTATTGAGTTTAAAGATTCCGTATATTCAGATATGTAGGTGATTACTTTCCCTGCCCTGGTGAAAATTTTCTCCTTTCTAGTTTTACAGGTATATATCCGTTTATTTCAATTAATCAAATAAATGGAGATGAATTGAAAACACAGACTGCAACTCTGATCATATAATGCAAACCAAACTACCTAATTAAACTACTATTTCTTAGTTATGCAAAGAGGCTTCCTTTATGTAACTATGATTTCACTAATATACACTTTTCTGAAATATTAAAACTTAATGCTTACCAGAGTTTTTTGTTTTCAGGTCAATGATGCTTCAAGTGATGGTAAACAATCCATTGCACACAAAGCCCAGTTCAGTGATCTGTGGCATCTGGTAGAATCATTAGACTTCATCTAATTCATTATAACAGCTCCTTTCCTCTTGGGATGTAAAATTTACATGCAACTGTATGTGTGAAACTGATTCAGTGCCTGGAAGAATGATGGAGAAGGTCATGCTAGGGGATAGTGAGAGACTTTTAAAGAACAATGCAATCAACAGGCACAGTCAATATGGATTCACAAAGGGAAAGCCCTGTTTAATGCACTAGTTATCTTTCTACAATAGGGTTACCTGCCTAATGGGTGGTGGATGTCATTTTCCTGGGTTTTAATGAGGCTTTTGATACTGTCCTTCATCCGTAAGGACAAATTGTCCAGCTGTGAGATGAGCAGGTAGTTGGTGCACTGGGTGAAGAACTGGCTGAACGTCAGGACTCAAATGGTTGCAGTGAATGGGGCTACATATGGCTGGCGACCAGCAACTAGTGCTGTTTCTCAGGGCTTAATTCCAGAGCCAGTTCTATTCAATATTTTTTTCAACGATTTGGATACAGGACTTGAATGCACCCTTAGGAAATTTGCTGATCATAACAAACTGGGAGGTGTTGACTTTCTCAAGGAACAAGAGGCCTTGCAGAGGGATCTGGACAGACTGGAGCACTGGGCAATCATCAGTGGCATGAAATTGAAGACGACCAAATGCTGAATTTTACACCCGAGACAGAATAACGGCAGGCAGAAGTCTAAATTGGGTGAGGAGTGGCTGGAGAGCAGCCCTGTTTGTTTTTTTTTTCTTGCTTGTACAATTATTCATAATACTATTTTTAGAGCAAAGGAGATTAGAGATGGTCTATATTGTTCATTTCTGAAGGAGTTAAAATCTTTGGGAGAAAGAACTTGTTTTGCTATATCATAGCTGGCGAGATGTAAGACACGAAACTTATTTGCAGGATAATTTCAGTATACAAGAGTATATGCATGCAGGTAGGATAGCTATCATAACATAAATAATTTGGAATTTAAAGATTATTTTTTCCTTATATTTGTCATGAACAAGACACTGACTAGTGTCTGATGTCCAGTACTCTGACACAAAAGCATTGCAGAGAACTGTGTTAATTATTTGGATAAATTAAAACCCTACTCAGATGTTCAGCACAACAGTCACTGCAATGTTACCAGTGAGCCATGACACATCTCATACAGAAAACACTTTGTATTTTCTGGAATAAGGGAAGAAAAGATTTGAGGTAGGTTGACAATTGCCACAGTGCTTACTGTCACCTGTGTAGAAGATATTTTTCAGGTCTGCAATACAAATTCTCGGCAGCAGAAGCAGCTTGTGCAGCTCCTTTTACCCCAAGCAACCATTCATACTTCTAAGGTGTGCCAGAAAGGTGGGGTCACACACACAACCATAGAGAAAGTGGTTTAGATTAAAAATCACCCTGAGAAGCACCAGGAGAAATTGTGTTGCATAAATTAGCACTGTGGCCAAAAAAGTCAATGTTTATTAAAGTCAGTAGGAAAAACTAAGGATATGCTGTTTTAACAGACATCAAATATAAACAGAGCAGATCATTAAAGTCATTCTAGCATAACATCTTGGACCACAAAAAGCTTGAAATGCATTTTGTTGTTAAGAAAAGTGAGAAGAAAAGAGATAATAAACTGGCAGGTACAGAAGCAACAAAGCAGTTTGCTACAGCAGTATGGCTTAATTCTTCAAAGGGAAATTTGGAAGGAAAGGTTGACAAATCATTTATCATAAACAAAGCTCATCTAAATCACATTGTGGCAAAATAGGAAAAAAAAGAGAAAGAGAAAGGAATTTATTTTATTCTGTGATATGCTTTACCTCTCAAATAGCAGGATTTGACATTTTTTTCTATTTCAAAAAACAAACTAACATTCATCTGATTTGGTCCCTGTGATGGATTTTCAAGTTTACATCAGCTTTCTAAGCAGTAATAGACCTCAGGAAAGGGTGAAACAGCTAAATATGTAAGTTTTTGTGAAGAAGTAATGAATACTAAAAGAGTCAGTAGAAATTCTATTCTTGTCCTAAGAGTCTGCATTAGAAAATGTTTTAATATTTCCTTTTCTTGCTCCATTCAGAATGTCATTCTCCAGGTTTTTGCAGTGTATTATCTTCATTAATGATTCAAACGCATATTAATAGTTTTTTGCCCAAGTAGATAGACTTTGAGGGTTATCTAAACCTGTTAAATATTTTGTTTTGTTATTTGCTAAGGGAGTTGGTATTCTCCATCTGCTGTTCCTAAAAATTACATTGGTGTGTGCATGCAAGTATGGGTATATAAGATTTTGCCTCTGTCTCTTTAAAGATCAAGAAGAGGAAGCAGCACAGATGAAAAAAATAAAAATGAAATAAAGTAAAAAATCAGGCTTATTTTTAAGAAACATTTCACTGGTAAGAGCAGTTCCTGATGCCTCTTATTGGTAGGTTAATATATACTTGAAAACACAGCAAGAACAAAACTCATATGTGGTAAACTGACCCACAAACTAAGAACTTCTGCCTTATTAAAACAGCGAGCAAAGAACCACAGCCCCCATAATGCCATGGCACTGCTGTCGGAAGCCGGAAGTTGCGGGGGACACGGCAAAGTATAAGACTCAAAAAAGAAAACAAAACGTTCTCTTTTTTCCCCGCCGCGCAGCGCTGCACCCCCGCCTGCTGACGTCACTGAAACTGCCCAAGTCTGCCGGCCGGGCGCTGTCGCCCCAGCCCCTACGGGGACCATCGCCACATGCCAGAAAAGGGTAGAGAACCAATATCTATGCACACACCCACGCCACATCATTCACACACGTGTTATATTTTTGACATAATCAACTTCTTGTTTCGCCCTGTCCGCTCCGTTGATTCCAACTCTCCTTGGGGAAGGGGGAGTGAGCGGATGGGTGTGGCTTAACGTAATATTTCCATGGAGTAGATATGGTTTATGTGAATATATTTGGTAATAAATTCGTTAAATACTCATCGGTCTCCGTAGCTGCCGACGAGCTTGGTGGGAGGTATCTCACTCTGTGATCATCTCGCCCTTGATCCCCTTCCCTTTGGGAGGCAGCGCAGACGCTTGCTCCCGGACCGCGACATCATGATTATTCGACATGAACAGATCAACACTTGGGAGGATTTTCATGTATAGCACCACAGGTTTTCACAGCTTAAATCATCATCATCAACAACAATATCATTATGGCCTTGAATTGAAAGGCGATATGATTTTTCAAAGGAGAGCTGCCACAGTTCTCAGTCCTACTTGCTTCTTATTCCCCCATGGAGGTTGCAGTAATAGCCAGTTTTCTGATTAATAAATATTCCATTTTGTTTGCATTTTTCAAAAGCTGTTGGCATCAGCTGGCATACTTGCCTCGGCTTGACTGGAAGGTTTATGTACATTCGTAATCTTCAGTTACCATGCATTGCTGAAAGTACCTTGCCTTACTTTCAGCCTTCTAATTGATGTTGCTTGCCTATGGTGTTATTTCTCTGAGATTACAGTTTTTGAAACTGAATTAATTTTGTCTCAAAATTCAGACAATATCAAAAAAACCTATGCTTAATCTAAAAAAACCAAGTTATAACATCATGTTTCTTCTTCAAGGTTCACAGGTCTGATCTGTTTTATTCTATCTTGAGAACAGTTGGCTGAGGAACTAGTTTCACATACTGAAACTTTAAGATTATTATTAAAAGAAAAAGAATCCATTCTATACTGAGACAATTTTCAAAACTGTGAAAAGAGACAAATGTAGGCAAGATTGCCAACCTAAAGATCTCTCTCTGGTTCTGAGCAGTTTCCATTCTGGAGCTGGGAAACTTTTCCTGACAAATATTTAATTAAAAGCTAGGAAGTTGCTTCTAAAGTGTTTCACTTCCAGCTATGAATATATTCTAGTCCCTCTCTATCTAGTTCTTTCTAGACACATAACATGGAGGTCCCTCTCTGGCTAAATTCTATCCTCAAATACACACATGGCTGTCATTGCATCACTGATTTTCTGTCCTTCAGTAAAAATTTATATTCCTTCGTCCTATCAGTTAATAGGAACCTGGTATTAACATCACACAGAGCGAAACACTGATCAGAGGATAACTTAGGTCTTGAGCTAATTTTGTGCATCACAGCTATCCTTTTCTTTGCTTATGTTCAGAACTTCCAGCTATGTAGTGGACAATTCATCATGGGATGAATTACACTATTTCATAAAATCGTTCAAAATTAGTCCTTTACATCCAAACATTTTGGAATTTTTAATGCAGAAAAGCCCATAAAACCTGTAGCTTATCTGACTTTTTGCAATAGCAACTGCACAGATTGATAGTATCATACTAGTGCCAAGATATCAAGGAATATAATTTAAAATGAGACAACATGAACAGGTCTGATTCTTTTCATAATTGCAACAGTGAGAGCTGAGAGTAATGCCAAAGAATCAGAGCTAATTTATGTAAAACTAAAGAAGACTCAGCATCTTGACTTCAGCTGTAAAAAAACAATTGAGAAAAGATGTTTTGACTGTTTTTTTCCTTGACACTTTACAATGGTGTAAGTCGGAGGAACACCACTGCAGTAACAGATACAGACTAATTTACATATGTAGAGGAGCTGGCTCTGGTCACTCTGTGTGTTAGACATTGTTAACTTTAAGCATTTTGCAGCTGTACTTTTGCTCAGAAAACTCAGACATCAGCTGTTTTCTAGAAGCATTGGCTGCTGCCCTTTCCCATTTCCGGTGCCACTCAAGGCCAATTTTCACAGGGAAAAAACATTTAGGATCTAAAATTAGTGCATTTCCTTAAAGACAGCAGAACCCTTTGAAATAATTTTTCCATAATAAAATGCAATCAAAAAATTATCCATATTTCATTTACTCTTCAGTATTCATAATATACCATCCTGTATTTGCTGCATGAATTTGTAGAGTTCTTTAGTGACTGTTCTGGTGTCTCAGCTGTTTCTCTGCCTCCAGCCTGGACTGAGGAATGACCACTGACTTTAGCTGGCTCCAAGACTCACTCCTAATGTAAACTATAACTGTAGTAGAGTTACTCTGATGAAGAACACAGGTCTATATGTAGCACAGGTTGTCTATTACTGACAGCTATTTAGTCAGAAATCATGTGGACAATCTTTACATCCAAAACCTCTGTTTTTTAAGATACTATACAGGACTTAAAAGTTCATAGGACTTGTGCTTGTGGGAAATCAGCCAGATTCACAGGGCATCACAGACATCATGTCTTTTTATCTAACAAAGACTTTCCCTCCAGTATCTGCAGAGCCAGATATTAGAACTCCTATGAAGACTCCACTGACAAAAAATAACAATAATTTAAAAATACTTGTCTGGTTTACAGTTGAACAATATTATTGAAGACAGTGGAACTGCAGATGTGTAAGTGAAGACAGAACACAAAGATTACAAAGATTAAGCTTATTTTTTTGTGTGGAATTTTTTTAACTGTGAGCTCTTTACATCTCATTTGATATACTTGCTTCACCTTTTTGTGTACTACCCTTGCAGTATTTGCCTGGAAAGTGATAAGATTGTTTTTCAGGCCACATCTGCCATGTGGCGGTTTAATCTACAATAACATTTCAATTTCAAGATTCTGAGCTACTGCACTTCTGGCATTAACAACAGTTATCTATTTGTATTAATTTAACTAGTATGCTCTTCACTTCTACACTCATTTTGCCACTTTAAAATATTAATCTGTAGATAAATAAACCCTGCTTTCTACGGGATAAGCAAACTTTATCTCCATTTTACAGTTCAGTATGCTGAGGCTCAAAAATGCTAAAAATGCGCAAAGACAACACAAATTTTATTGCAAGAGCTGACTTCTGAAATCCATAGCATGACAAGCGCCACTTGTGATTCAGCAATTTCCTTGTGCTTTGGTGTACCCTGGGCTGTAGAGTAGCTTACCTCTAGAGTAGCAGCCAATCACGTAATGCTCCTCCAAGTCTCACAGAAACCTGCTAGAACAGCACTAGACATGCATGCACCTGCATGTTACATGTATAGGTTTGATGTATGCATAATCTGTTACGTAACTAGGCACCATTTAGTAGGTTTTTGTAACTCAACTATGCCCGTTTTACACGCAATCATTTGCTTATCTCTGAGGCTTGTTTTCATGCATAAACTCAAGGGTTCAGCTCCAAAACCCCTTTAGTCAGTGCAAACTCCTTAGTCTCGCCCCCAGTGAGACCAATGAACTTGAGATTCACTTCACAGATACATCTCTCCAAGACTTAACCTCATAGGATTATCACTCTAATGCAGCCTCAGGTCTCTCTTTCACCCTCATGTCACAGACAGTGGGTTAAGCTGGCCCTATCTCAGAGTGAGGGGCCCTGCAGCAGGATGACTGCCCCAGAATATCACCCCGCAGGTGTGAAATGTAAGTCCAGCATTAGAGGGGGTCTGAGGCAGGTATCAAAACCAACAGGGCTGTAATGCAAACAGGGGTTACTGGTACTCCAGGCCCCTCTTCCACAGGTATCCCATTCATGGGCATGCCCCCTGCCTGCAGCCAGTCATGTGATCCCTTCTCAGCATGTAAGTTGAGTCTGTGTGCGCAGAAGGACTAAAATACCACTTTTATGCTTTGAATGATCCATTCTGTGAGGCTCCGTCGGAAATAACGTGTTGTTGCCTAGTGCTCCTGTTCTGTGAACATATTTAAGGCTTCAAAGTCCACCTCAGGTCCCTGGAACTAAGTCAAAGTTTTAAAAAAAATGAGCAAACCTTCAGTCTTAGCGAGGTTGCACTGAAGAATATATGATGTCAATGTGAGGCTCATCCCTGGAAACTTAGCAATTCACAGACCATTCAAATCTGACTTGATTAAAGCTGTGGCATGAATCTGAGCAAACAAAAAACCAAAACCAACAAAAACAAAACCCCAAATCCCAGATATTTTTCTTAGCTCAAATCTGAGCCATTTGAATCAAAAACTTCTAACATATGTAAATATACATACATAATCAATTTGGATACTACTGCTGAATGTGTAAGGTAAGGGATTGGGTTTGTATACATTCTTAATAAATGAGGAAGAATTATTCATCTGTCTTTGGCTAGGTTCCCAAACACTTCATGCAAAGTCCTAAGCCTTCCCAGTGAGTTAAAAGCAAGTTGTACAGTTGATGAATACCATACGCTGCTGTAAGTTACACTGATTCATCTCTGCTTGCACTTAGGGCAATTTTTCTCATGAAGGGAAAATCCCTGATTTGTTTGGTCCCTCTGAACACTGTTTGTTTGGGTTTTTTTAAATATTAACAATTTCTCAATTAATGCCTCAATCACAGTCGCAGGTTACATTTTTGTCAGCTTGTTTTGTAAAATAGTAGAATGGCTAATTTTATCTGTTTGGATTTTTTTATAACAAACCTAGCAGGAGCAGCATGCCACAATGAGCTCTGTTTCTTTTTGATAGTGTTAAATAGTAGTGTAGAATATTCCATAATTGATATAATTGAAGAGATGTGTATATAAACATTATATTTACATTAATATTAAAAAAAATTGCTGTCTATTTTAAGATTTTAAAATAAAAATAGAGCTTTAAACTAGATTTGAAGGGGGATGGGAATGAAATAGGGCTTGCTAGAGAAGACCTTGGGTGCAGCATGATAGTGCTTGTGGGACAGTATTCTAGTAAGGTCTTACAGTCAAGTGTCTTAGTGGAGGTGAGGGATGGTTGTCTGTGTGGCAGCAAAGACACAAGTGTTATTGACAGGTTATTAAACATGGAAGCAACTAAAAATGGTCAGGTAGGAATTAGGGCTTCTCTCTCCAAAACAGCTGGAAGGACTATTAGTCCACCTGAAGTGCATCTACACCTATGCACACAGCATGGGCAACAAACAGGCAGAGCTGGCAGCCATTGTGCAGCAAGAAAACTATGATATAGTTGCCATCATGGAAACATGGTGAGATGACTCGCACAACTGGAGTGCTGCAATTGATGGCTACCAACTGCCCAGAAGGGACAGGCAAGAAGAAGAGGCAGTGGGGTGGCCCTCTGTGTTAGGGAGAATTATGAATGTCTACAACTTAATGATGGTGATGATAGCATTGAGTCTTTATGCGTAAGAATCAGGAGGAAGGGCAACAAGGCAGATATTGTGGTAGGAGTCTGTTATAGACCAGTCAACCAGAATGAAGAGGTAGATTAAATACTCTATAAGCAGTTGGTTTCACGATCGCTACCCGTTGTTGTCATGTGGGACTTCAATTTCACAGGCGTCTGCTGGAAATACAATAAAGCAGAGAGGGAATGGTTTCAGAGGTTCCTGGACTTTGTGAAAGATAACTGTGGCTGGTTAACCTTGGCTGAGTACCAGGTGCCCACCAAGCCACTCTATTACCCCCCCTTTTTCCCTCTCCCTCCTCAGCAGAGCAAAAAGGGGCAGGAAAATAAGATGGGAAAAAAAACCCCGTTGTGGGTAAAACAAAAGCAGTTTAACAATAACAGGAGCAAAGCCAAGCAAATCCACATGCAGAAGCAAAGGAAAGCAAAGATTTATTCTCTACTTCGCATCAGTAGGCAATGTCTGGCCCCTCTCTGCAAGCAGGGCTCAAAGACTTGTAGCGGTTGCTCTGGAGGACAACAGAACGCACCCCCCCCTCCTTTCTGCCCTCCTCTTTTTCCCTAGCTTTATAGTTGAGCTGACATCATATGGTATGGAATATCCCTTTGGTCAGTTCGAGTCAGCTGTCCTGGTTGTGTCCCCTCCCAAGGTCTTGCCCACCCAGTCCCATTGGAGGGGGGTGATTGTTGGGAAGAGCCTTGGTGCTGTGCGAGCACTGCTCAGCAGTAGTCACAACATGGGTATGTTGTCAACACCCTTCTAGCTCCCAGCACAAAACACTGCACCATGAGGGCTGCTGTGAGGAAATTCAGCTCAGCCAGACCCACTACAATAACTTTCTGACACAGCTGAGGGAGCCAAGTAGGGAAGGTGCCCTCCTGGACCTGCTCCTTGTGAATAGGGAAGGACTTGTGGGGAATGTAATGGTTGGAGGCCATCTTGGGCATAGTGATCACAAAATAGAAAGAGTTTTCAATTCTTGGAGAAGTAAGGAGAGGGGTCAGTAGAATTGCCACCTTAGAGTTCCAGAGGGCAGTCTTTGGCCTGTTCAGGAGACTGATTGACAGAGTCCCTTGGGAGGCAGTCCTGAAGGGCAAAGGAGTCCAGCATGGCTAGACATTCCTCAAGAGGGAAATCTTTAAGGCACACAAGCAAGCTGTCCCCATGTCCCAAAAGATGAGTTGGCGGAGAAGAAGACCAGACTGAATGAACGGAGAGCTTTGGCTGGAACTCGGAAAAAAAAAGAGGAGTTTATTGCTTTTGGAAGAGAGGACAGGCCACTCATGAGGACTACAAAGATGTAATGAAGCTATGCAGGGAGAAAATTAGAAGGGCCAAAGCCCAGCTATGGCTATTGCCATAAAAGACAATAACAAATGTTTCTATAAATACATTAACAGTAGAAGGAGGACTAGGGAAAATCTTCACGCTTTACTGGATGGAGGGGGAAACACGGTGACCAAGGATGAGGATAAGGCTGAGGTACTGAATGCCTTCTTTGCCTTAGTCTTTAATAGCAGGACTATTTGTTCCTTGGATACCCAGCCCCTTGAGCAGGAAGACAGGGGATAGGGAGCAGGATGAGACCTCCATAATGAAAGAGGAAATGTTATGTGACATGCTATCCCACTTAGACATTCACAAGTCTATGGGGCTGGATGGGTTACACAGAAGAGACTGAGGGAGTTGGTGGAGGTGTTCACCAAGTCACTTTCAATTTATGAAAAGATATACAAAATTTTTCTGCAGACCAAATATAATGATTTGAAATTTTGTGGATGCTCTAGAAGATTTCTAATCTTTCACAGTTCTACAAAGAAGCCTAAATGCCTCACTTTTTTGCTGGCTTCTGTGCCTCAGGCACAAAATACACAAATATTGCTTTCCATCCCTTGTAGTGTAGAAAAAAATGAAAGGACAATATCCAAGGTGGATTGTCATGACAAGGGAAGTACATCATATGCACATTCCTTTCTGAACCTGCCCAAATTACTTTAGGTTATGTGAAAAACTGTTCAGTCCTGGAGAGTCTTTCCAGCCCTATACCCCATAACTTTATTTTAGACTACTTTCATATTAGAAAGTATTGGGGTGGTGGGGCTGTTTGTTTTTTAAAACCAAATAACAACATTATAAAAGACAGTGTACAAACAAAACATAACAATTCTTGAGACAACTACTTTTCATATTGAGATTAATCAGTAAAATTAACCCAGTCTTACTATCATTTTGAGCAAGATTACAGAAAATGACAAATTTCTGAAACAATTTCCAAACAACGGCATGACATGACAAAGTTTGGCTTTGAATTTCCTTTTCCTGACACAGGTGATACAGGCCAGCTTGGTATTTCAGGACTAAATTTCCAAGTCGGTGGAAAAGTCACCAATAAAGTATATCCTCTTTTGGAACTATGGTCCTGTTGTCTGGAGGGAACAGGGGCTATTACAGAAGGTCCCACAGCCAAGTGTTAATATGGAAAAGAACAAACAGGCAAATGTTGTGTGGCTGTGTTGCTCTAGCTGTGTAGATTCTTACATATATGGTTATATTCCCTTCTTTTCAATAACATGTAATATTCTGTGCTTCTCCTACAGGGAAACTTAATAGTGGTTTGTTTTCTTTATTTTAATTTAAATGGGCCTGGGATAGAACTCATCCAGAAATCCCCAGTACAAGTCCTATGTGGCAAGCAAAAATCAATGTACACTTTCTAATAAATGTAAAATAATTGTTTTGTTTTTATAGATGGCATTTATTACTCCAAAAGAACAGATGACTAGCATATAAATAAAATACAAAACTATTGAAAATAATATTACTTTCTGTGACATTATCACAAAGTGTCATTTTGTCAATGAACAACACAATTAGTCAGGAGTTTGCAAAATGCAAAAAGAAAAAATCCACTTTCTTGTTCAAAAAGGTATAGAAATTAATTATCATATTATAAAAACTAAAATAAGACAAGGTGACATATTTGTTGAGCAAAATGATTAAACATTGAAATTGCTACCACTGGTAACAAGCTGGAACTGAATAATGAGTTGTAGCAGCCCACTGTCTCATCCACTAGCTCTGTATTTTTCTCTCAACAAATTAAATTTCTGGCTGTAGCAAGTGGGGATATGAAAGCCACAGATTGCATAGACACCCCTATGGGACCGTTAACGAGCAGCGGTGAACTGACACATGTGAACCCGTTGGGAGCCTATCTAGTATTGCGGGGTAACGGGCAGGTGCCAGATCATCATGCACCTTAATGTGGCAAGTACTGACTGAATTGCTTACTTTGGCTACTAAGCATAGGCTGGGATCCCCTGCTGTAGCTCAAATGTTGCAATTTTAGCTGCTGAAGTAACGACAGGGTGACAAGTACTGGTGCTGCACCCCCACAGCCGAACTGGTTTGGTATTGTCACCAAGGAGCTCCGATAATCATCATCGACTGCAGGACAGTACGGTGAGCGGCTGGGAAGTTTTGCCTTAAGAAATGGGGCAATCTGTAACTAAGTCTCAGGAAATGCATAAGGAAAAATTACTTCATATTAATAAGGAACAAGGGTTTAAGCTTTCCCCTTTGCAGTTAGTGAAGCTAGTTGTTTGGGTGCGGGAGTCATGTCCGTGGTTTTCAGAGACTGGCATTTATGATGCCCAAGCCTGGTAACCAGTCAGAGAATGTTTACAGCAGCAGCAACAGACAGAGCAGGAAGACTTTGATCTTGATTTGTTAATTACTTGGATAGTGGTCTATACCTCTTTTAGAGCAATGCTCCCTGCCGAGCAAGCTGTTGCTAATACAGATACTGATAACATTACAACCACTTATGTGCAAACTGCAGAGACTATTGAACCTGCAGACCGTAAGACCGAGTTGACGCAGAAGGAAGAGCTTGTTTACGATGCTTTAACTAGAGATGCATCACCTCAGTCCTTCACTGCTGTTGATTCTGACGCTGATCCTGATGATCCTGATTCTTTCGATGTGGGACCAGTAAACCCAGGAGATGGGTTGGATTTGTATCTCCGGCTCACACTGGTAAAAGCTATGACAGCTACAGCTCTGTGGAGCAAATACTGACACAGGTCCGGAAGGGTACTTTGCCCTCCATTTCTCGGCAATCTATTGTTAAACCTCCTCCTCCTCCCCCTCCACCTCCTGCTAGTTTCGGAAATGCTGATGGCAAAACAGACGTTACATCCACTTTGACTAACTGCTTAGAAGAATGTCGCCGAGAAGCCTTACAGACTGGAGATGTGCAGGTGTTGCAAGCTTTGCCAGTTATGTGTAAACAAAACAAACCACCTGAACATGCTCAGTTATCTTATGATGAGGTGAAGGAAATACGCCATTTGATAAAGGACTTTGGTCTATAGTAATCATATACGATTAACCTTGTTCAGGCTATTGGAGGATTTTTGTTATGACTCCGAGTGATTTTCATTCTCTGTTAAGTTTCGTTCTGTCTGCATCTCCATTTGCTGTGTGGAATTCTGAGTATGGCGATCTTTGTACCACCCAGGTCATGGACAGTTTATCACAGCTGATGGGTAAAGGGTGGCTGTGTAGCCAAGAACTTCTAGGTCGAGACCCTGATATTATTCGTTTGCCAATCGCAGCTGCTGAATTTGCCGCGTTGTTATTAATGTATCGATAGTGAATAGATCTTATCAGTTATCTAACAGTAATTAGGTTTTTAAGAGTTGCACTAGCTATATCGATGTATCAATAGCAAATAGTTTTTATCAGTAATCTAGTAGTAATTAGACTTTTAAGAGTTATACTAGCTATCTGACATGTAAGATCACAATTGGACATATTTAGTTCTCTTTTGCAGGAGAGCAGAAGTATGGGTTCCTGTTAACCTGACCTGTAATTGGGAAGAGCAAGATGGCTTAGGGCACTTAGCCAAAATACTAAAGGAGGGAACTGAAGAAGGAAAAAACGCACAAGAAGGTTTTTGGGATGGTTGATTTGTGCTATAGTGTTGGCAGTTTTGATTTTTAGCATCTGCAGCTATAATAACAGCAGTATTAACTACATCTGTTCAGACTGCTCATACCATAGCAGGTGCTGTCTAAAGTAACCTCAGAGTTTACTATTAAGGAAAGGGGGAGATGTGGGAAAATACAGAATGTACAATTTCACAAAGCCCCTTTGATCATGTGCAAGTTTGGGTAAAAACAAGGGAGTTGTGAGAATCTGGGGAGGCACAAGGTAACCATGAGAAGAATTGTGGAGCAATTAAGAAGTCAAGGATTGTTTCCACAGCTGCATGTTGTAAATAACAGAAAGAAGACTGACCACTTCTTGCAAGGAAGATAACGATAAAATTAGGACTAACTAATTAGAGAGCTGTCTAACTGGGCTATATCAAAACAATTGTAGATCATAAGACTAACAGCTTAGGGGAAAAAGGTTTGCACGTGCTTTTGAATCAAGCTGTTATGATAACTTAGAGTTTTGGAATCAGGGCACACGTATTCTTGCTAGCTTAATATCACCAGTAGGAACAGCTCACGCATTAGCAACCTTGAATAAATTAGGATGTCGGCTTGCAAAGCAGACTAATGCCACTTTAGCAGCATTGAGTGAAATGCTTATTGATGTTGATAGTATTAGACATGCAATGCTGCAGAATAGGGCAGCAATTGGTATTTACTGTTAGCACAGGGACATGGATGTGAGGATTTTGAGGGAGCGTGTTGCCTGAATTTGTGAGATCGTTCTAAATCTATACATAAAGATATACAGCGGTTAAAGGATGGGATTAATAAATTACAGGTACAAGATGGATGGGAAGGCCTGAATGATTTGCTAAAAGGATGGGGCATTTCGGGATGGTTTATGACATTGATTAAAACAGGATCGCTTCTTTTTTTGGTTGTTGTAATCATTCTACTCTTAGCGCTGTGTCTGTTATCCTGTCTGCAAAGGGCCCTGTAGAGGATGATAGACACAGCCTTTGTAGTAGAAAAACAAAAAGGGGGAGTTGTGGGTACCAACAGCTGGCCTGCAGGCCTCACAGAAAGCTTTGACCTTGACTAAATCAAGCTGTACCTTTGAAAGAAGATAAAGAGCTTTTGAGGAATTTGAAGAACGTAAAAGGACAATGTTGACAGAAGTTAACAAAGACATGTGGGCAAGAAATGTTAACCAATAAGAGAATGTTAGTAGTGAGTAAAAACCAATTATTGTGTGACAACGATGATTTAGAGCTAAAGCTAGAGAGTATAAAAGTAGAGCTGTACAAAATAAAGTTGGTGTGGGAAACCAACCCACAATCGAGAAAATGTCTTATTTAAAACAGAGAAACCACAACTCCCATGGACATCTGCGGTGGCTGCCGCCGGAAGCTGGAAATCTGATAACGCGCGGCAAAGTATAAAAACTCAAAAAAGAAAAAAATCTCTCTCTTCTCGCCTCCTCCTGCGCTGCGTCGAGAAGGGCATCGCTATCGCTGCTGCTGCCGCCGAGGGCCCGCAGCAGGCAAGCCCTGCTGAGGCCCCTCTGAGCCAGCTGCGAGCCACCGAAGCCCACGCCACTGTTGGCCGCTTTTGGAACTTTTGGAACACACATACACCCCACATCACTTATACATATGTTATAATTTCTGAATATAATCAACTTCTTATTTTGCCCTGTCCTCTCTATCGGTTCCAAACCTTCTCGGGGACGGGGAAGGACCAAGTGGGTGTGGCACTCCTTCATATCGTAACATTTCTATAGAGTAAATAAGATTTTATTTGCATATATTTAATAATAAACTTGTTAAATACTCATTTAATTTCTGTATTCGCCTACGAACTTGGTAGGGAGATATCCCGATTTACCCTCAATCCTTTTCCCTTTGGGAGGTGGTTCGGACCTCTGCGCTCTGACCGCGACAGTTGGTTATTGCTGCTGTTGCTGCTGTTGCTGTTATTGCTGCTAAATTTGTCCAGTGTCTTGTCCGTCTCAACTACAACAACTATGTAATGGGAAATTTAAGCAACATTGTTTTTTCACTTTAAAAATGAATGTGACTCTCAGTGTCTGAGAGTGGAAATAATCTTACACTGCTTATTATCAGATACGAATCATATATTTTTGTCCTGGGGAAAATAGTCAAATTTGCTCTGAAAGGTTAATTTCAGTGTTTTAAAATTATTTTAATTATGATAATTAATGAAATTGTAGATTAACTATTAAAAAGCACGTGGAATGACCTCATATTTAATAATAAATTAAAATACATAAAATATGTATGCTCACAGATCTGAGAGATTAATACTCAGATCATTCTGTTTCAGAAGCTTTCTCCATTTGGTATAAAACTCTTTTCAGAAGCAGTATGCAGGAGCGAAAATGCTACATGGTATTCAGAAGGCTGAAGGTTGTCCTTTGACTTCAGTTCCTCAGAAACAGTTTAGGATGTTAGCAAATTTTTTACTGAAATTAAGCTTTTAGAAAAAATCTGAGTCTTCTGTGCCACACCTTTGCTGGCACCAAGTCAACAATTCGAAACCTTTGTTATATCAAACATAATACTCCCCCCACCCTGATCAGAATATTGTGGAATATATCATCATGTCCACTTGTGAATGTTGTATCTGTGTATCTGTTGCAGAGAGGGTGAAAGTTGAAGGCAGGCCCATAAAGACTTTTCTTTGAATCTGTAGTTTTGCTAGTGCAGCAATGCCAACCCTTGCTCCAGCTTTGCTCATGGTTAGCAGGCTTGACCCAGTTCCACTTCACTTCTCTGCAGCAGAGGGTTCCTGCAGTGGCTGATGTACACACAGCCGGTCAACACTTACTTTCTCAACTGAGGTGAGGATAAGTCTGTTTCCTAAGTGTTCTGTCTCAATTACCTCTCCTAACCATTCACCACACTGCTTAGAAGGACAAAAACCCTTGTGGTCTAGCTGACTATTAAATAGACATGAAGAAGGGCTGGGGGTTTTTCTTTATTTCTTGTTATTAAAAATAAAACTTCTATCTACTGAAGAATTGAATTTTAACAAAGGAATAATGAACAAAGCACGTATACACTGAATAAGTCCATATGTCTTCAGTTTGGCTTAAGGCTTTTTGCTGTTTGCTGAATTTCTTTCTTTCCAGCACTGTCACGGGAGATCTTTTTGTTTTTTTAAGTAGGTTTATTAAAGTTGGTTTTTATACCTGTTATGTTTAGATAGAAAAAAATGCAATACCTCCCTTTAGCATGTGTTCCTGTAGAGGAATTTCTTGTAAAGCGTGGGCATGTGAGCAATCCAGCCTTTGCAGCTGAGGCCTGAGTTTGAAGGACGCCGGCCAAAGCCACAGAAGAGGAGAAAGATTAATCGTAAACAACTCCCAGATAATGACCTAAGATATATGGGCTGAGCTATGATGCAATTGTAAGGACGTAAAGAATATGTGCTACTAATTAGAAATTGTTGTTAGATACGTGATTTACACAATGTAACCAATAGCGGAATAGCTTATTGCATGATCACGGAAATATAACCAATTAAGTGTAAGGGCTAAGTGCATGCTTTCGCTTTTGTGCTATAGATACACACGATTTGAGCAATAGAGCAAGAACAATTCTATCCACATTAGAATACGTCGTTACTCTGGCCGTCTCTCCCGACATGTTCCTTTTGTGTAGAATTGCATAAATTATTCCTTACATTTTGTTGTTGCTTGTGGTTGTTTTATATATGATGGTGACACTTTAGTTCTGCAGTCAATGGGAGGTTTGCCACTGACTGTTCTTGCAATATTCTTAAGTTGTGGTAGGGTCTAGGGCCTTCTGTTACAACTAGTGAAATGTCTCAGTCCTCAGTAAAATTACCAAGCAAAATTACTATGCTTAGATGTTTAGAGATTTTTTTTTTTTTTTTTTTAATTTGTATGTGTGTGTATGAATGGTTTTAGCCTGGGAAAACATTAGCTCACACACGGTGTCTGGAAACAGCTTTAGAGAAGGGATAAAACAAAGCAATAATTAGATGTCTAGGCTATTGAAAGTTATTGCAAATTAGTATGTTCTCTAAACAGAAGGATATCAAATTGTCTCCAAATTGTGATCATGTTCATATTAATCAACTCTGTCTATGAAACCTGTTCTCCATACCACATTGCTACCTGACAAAATTTGCAAGATTTTATGGCATGTCACAAGAGATGGCTACTTATGATCATCAAACCCTAAAGAATTAAAATATTTTTACCTCCCTTCTCCAAATCCACTTTTGTTCAGTGAAACCCACGATTTAATGATATCTAAGATTGCTTTAGACAAAGCGGCATAAAATTGATATAGTGTATTGTTCATGTTATAATTTATCAATTGTAAACTTGTATATTGTATGCCTTGTCATATGATATAACCATGTGGATTCAAAATACAAAGGAGCAGAGTACAGTTGCCAGCCTACCAAACTACACTTTTAGTAAGAATTGCCTTGAAAATCCCTGTACCAAGTGTTACATGCACTGTGACATCTCAGAGGTAAATTTCTGCAATGTGACTATTTAATATGGAAAGAAGGAGTTTTAAATATTACTGTACAAGTGTTTACAGCTATCTGAGGATATTGGGGAGATTACAGTATGCAGCAAGCAACCATCTTGATATCTAAAGCTGGGTCTTCAGCTAGTATAAATCTAGATATACATTGCCACAGCTCTGTTGTTTTTTGCAGTTTACACCAACAGATCTCTCTCCCATCACAGAGTGAATTGCTATATGAAAGAAAGGAATAATAGTGAGCATTTTTTTTGCGTGTTGGATGAGGTTTGCTTTTAATTAGATTGATACTAATTTGACATAATTTTCCTGTATAGAGTTAACATCAAAATAGACCCACGAAGAAAGAGAAATGGATACCATTCACTGTTTGTGTAATTTAACAGAATACCACAGTGGCTGTATCCGGTTATTGTCAAGTACGTTTTCCCTAAGTGTGTTATGCCTACACATTCTTGTATGGACACTTTGCACTAGTCATCTTCATATTCTATTGCTTAGTTAAACTTTTCCAGAATTAAATTAAATCAGTGAAAGAATAACTTTCAATATTAACAAAAAAAGACTGGAAGACCCATCACATGTCTATTTATCCTCTTTCCAATTTTGAAAAAGAATAAACTAAATTTTCCAGGGAGATGAATCCATGGTAAATATACACAATGTAGTTTAAAAATGAGGTTGTGAAAGTACTCTTCTGGTTAAGAACAAAGCATGTTTTATGGCAGATTACTTCAAAACTCCCTAATGAAGTAGAATCCAGCATCAGCTGTATAAATTTTATTCCATATAAAAAATTTATATTTATGTTCCTGAAGCAAATCAACCTTTGAATAATAGAGAAGAAATGTATTAGAATTACAGAGGTATTTCAGTGTGTGTATAGTTGATGTATCATCCACATACTTAACTCATTGAAGTTGTTTTAAAGTGCTTTCCTGAATAGGAATGGCTTCAAAAGGCAACAAATTGACTGAGTTGTGGCTGAGTTCCACCGCTAGATATCCAGTTTGTCAAGCATTCCTTGGCTGCTCTAGTCACAATCAGAATGAATTAATTTCTTCTTTAAAATAATTGGTTTGCACATTTAGTTAGAAATTGCCTTTTTTCCTCCCAAGTCTCTCTACCTAACTGAAGTGTTTACTTTATTGATGGTGGGAAAAGGAAAGCACAAGTTGCCTCATTGTAGAAACATAACTTAAAAGTTACCGAGTTAGGGATCTGGGCTTTCTATGCTCAATCAAAAAACTCCAGAAAACTCCTTCAGAGAGCACTTCAGAGCCAGACTCCAGCTTGGGTGCAAAGTAAATTTTCCCAGAGAGCTGTCTCTCTTGATTGCATATGGAGTCTAAGTCAGAAACATCTAACTTTTAGTATTCTGTATTTAGATAACTAATAGTAAGTCTCTTTGAAACATAATGTAGTGTTTTTTAGATTCTGGGCAGGTTTGGTGTTATTTGCTGTTCAATGCAAACAAAGGCATTCTCTGCACTGAAATATACCATTGTCTAATAAAAGTGATATAAAGGAGCTCAGGTATGTGCCCAGATGGGAGCTTGCTACTTACTGTTTCTCCCACAGATGGTTCAGCTGCAGTGAGCACTGGTGGGCCTGGTGCTGAAGAAGGCACAGCAATTACCTCACTGCCCCTCATGCTCACCGGGTCTGGGCTGTGACAAGGAATTTGTTCCAGATAACACCTTTCTTTCCTCTTTGAGCTTTTATAATTTCCTCTCTGTTTTACAGAATAAAAAAGAAACCCCATGTATTAAATAAAGCTCATGGAATTCTGGACACACCAAGTGTAAACAGATGCATTTGAAACACTGTGGACATATTTGGGCAAGATTTCTTGCTGTGTAAGGTCACTTTTAGTTCTCAGATCCCAACAGATCAGCAAGTTGTGTTCAGTGCTTTGGTCAGTACTCAGTTGCAGAGTAGCCTGTGACATTGTGTATACTTTGATAGTAATTATTCTATGTACTTCTAGCCATCTAAAAGTCAAATGTCTAACCTAAGCTGGATGTCAAGAATTCCTTGGTAATCACTGATGCGATAACGGAATAGATCATGGAACAGATACTCCTGAAATGTATGTCAAAACATATGGAAGACAGGGAGGTGATTAGAGACAGTCAACCTTGCATCACCAAGGGCAAATAATGTCTAGTTAATCTAGTGGCCTTCTATGATGGTGTGACTGCATCAGTGAATAAAGGAAATGCTATGGATGTCATCTGCATGGACTTATGTAAGGCCTCTGACATGGTCTCCCATAACATTCTTGCTGTTAAATTGGGGAGATACAGGTTTGATGGATGGACTGTTAACATAAGGAAGCAGCTGCTGGCCGCATCCAAAGAGTTATAGTCAGTGGCTCAGTGTCTGAACAGAAAACAGTGATGAGTGCTGTACCTCAAGGGTCTGTAGTCAGACCAATACTAGTTAATATACTCATCAACAACATAGTGGGATTGTGTGCATCCTCAGCAAGTTTGCACATGACACCAAGCTGAGTGATTCAGTTGGTATGCTTAAGGGTGGGCCCATATGAACCTCATGAATTTCAGCAAGGCAAAGTGCAAGGTCCTGCACCTAGATCAGGGCAAACCTCAATATCAATATAGACTAAGGGATTAATTGATTGAGAGCAGCACTGTGGAGAAGGCCTTGGGGATACTGATAAATGATAAATTGTCAATAGGCCGGCAATGTGCACTTGCAGCCCAGAAAGCCAGTTTTATCCTGGGCTACATGTAAAGAAGTGTGAACAGCAGGTCAAGAGAGGTGATTCTGCCCCTCTACTGCACTCTTATGAGACCCTCTGTGGAAGACTTTATCCAGCTTTAGGGCCTCCAGCACAAGAAAGGTATAGAGTTGTTAGAGTGGGTCAAAAGGAGGGCCATGAAAATAATCAGAGGACTGGAACACCTTTTCTATGAAGAAAGTCTGAGAGTTGTTGCTGGGGTTGTTCAGCCTGGACCCGAGAGGGCTCCAGGGAGACCTTATTGTGGCCTTTCAGTATATAAAGGGGGCTTATATGAAAGGCAGAGAAAGACCTTATCAAGGCTTGTAGTGACATTACAAGGGGTAAAGGTCTTAAACTGAGTGAAGGCAGGTTTAGATTGCATATAAGGAACAAATTTCTTCTGATGAGGATGGTGAGACACTGGAACAGGTTGGCCGGAGAAGCTGGGGATGCCTCATTGTTGGAAGTGTTCAAGGTCAGCTTGGATGGGGCTTTGAGTAACCTGATCTAGTTAAAGATGGCCCTGCCCATGGTGGGGGGATTGGACTAGATTATCTTTACAGGTCTCTTCCAACCCAAACCATTCTACGATTCTGTAATGCCTCTCTCTTTTTGCACACAGTGGTGTATATGTTTTAGCCTTCCATTTTAGGGGAGAAGCACTCTGTCAAGTTGCCTTTCTTCCCTGACCATGTAGTGAATCTAGATGAATTAACTTAAACTAAATGGCTTAGATGTTGAATAATGCTTGCTTTATTTGATGTCCTAATTTTTAACAGTTTAATAAATTATGTAAATTGAGGCTTCATGCTCTTTATCTTCATTTATTTCATGTTTTTCATTATTTAACTGTCTGGACCCTTTTAATCTCTCCTTTGCAACACTAAAAGGAAAGAAATCAAGTATGATATTTAATATGTGTTCAGACAGTAAGTTATGTATATGTTTCAAGGCAAAATTATTGTGCATTTCTGTGAAAATTCATGTATCAGGTGTTCAGAGCATGTCAAAGTTACATATAAAGATAGTGCTTTAAGGGATTAAGAGTTATGGGAATGAAACTTAAACAGGGAACTGAACACTTTAGAAGGTGCATTTAGCACCTCACATTTAGACTTTCAATTTGCATAAACAAGAGGAACCCAGATTTTTCAGCATTACCTTGTGAAGCGTAGGCAGATATGTAATTGTTTCACTAATTTTGTTTTCTGAGTACTAGGACTGAGTTTTCCAGTGATTAAGATAAGATACTGCCTTGACTTTAAACCATAAATTCCTAATTCTGTTCAGTAGTGTACATTAAAATAATTTATTTCAGATAAAGAATTTGCTTCAGAGCAATAGCAATAGAAAGAAAAAAAACATATACACAGCTATCTTTGAATAATCTGGAATACTTTTCTAATGATTATTCAAAATTTGGTTTATTCATATCCACCAGTTTGAAAAAAAAATCTTGCGTGTTGCTAGTTAAATAGTTACCAGCTTTTTGTAACTGTACTTCTCTAAGACTGGCATCTGCTGGTAAATGCCATGCAGAAGCTGAGCCACAGAATAACAGCCTTCTTTCTTGTCTCTGTTATCCTACAGCTGACAGAGTCTACAGGGTTTAGTTTGTTTATTTGTACAGGTAACCATCACTTTCTAGAGAAATTACAGTAATCTGATATGCATCTAGGGTGGAGCATCTCTCTTCTCCTTCAGATTCAATTTATAAATATATGTCTTTGATTTAATGCAGTGTGATTTTTAAATTGATCACTGATTTTGCACTGCTATTCAACAGTCTACTTTCAGTCTTAGCCAGAATGTAATTTTTCACTGAAAATACCCTCTTAACAGGTGCAATAGTGCTTGAAAATGCCAACATATATTCAGTTGATGGTCTGACATTTTCAGAGTGCCCGTGCCCAGTGATTATGTGTAATGGCTGCCTCTAGGTTTAAGGTGCAGTTAGTCTCACCTAAGTATATTACATCTCAAAACCAGATATGGAGTACCACAATTTTTTAAGATCTTATATTCTCTGTCTGACTGTCAGTGCAGCCTATGCTGACCAGCCAAAATGGAGAGCCACGCTTTGCTGGACACATAGGGAGAAATGCTGTCTTGGGCATATTTTTGGTCATTTTGTAAATCCAACTTGATATACTCATCTGCATTGTAACACTTATAGAAGTGGTTCAAGATCCACAAGTAGAATCATGTCATTTGGTGAAAAACAGAGGTGAAGTGACAGGAAAATCCTCTCATTTTCTAGTGAGTAACTTACTTGTCAGACATGAAGTTCCAGCATTTACAAACTTGATCAAGAGGTGGAAATGAAGTGTAAAGCATTTGCATCTTGTCACACATAAGGTATCCTCTGTATACAACTGCAAAAGCAAATTGTATCTAGGTGCTGACAGGCTAGCTCTGAATATGATAGCTTCCCCCCTCCATGTGTGCACTCAGTTTGACATTGAAGTAATGAGCAGAAAAGAAAGATGATCAAATTCTGTTTCTGCAGATACTATTGTGGTGGGCTGACCTCAGCTGGCTGCCAGACACCCACCCTGTTCTCTCACTCCCATCCTCAAAAAAGCTTGTGGAGAAAATAAGTGAAAAAGCTGTTTGGTTGAGCTAAAGGCAGGGAACAGTTACCAATTACCCACATGAGCAAAATGGACTAGATTTGAGGAAAATTTAATTTCATTTAATGCCAATTACAATAGGTTTGAATAGTGAGAAACAGGCAGTGTTTACTCTCGCTATTAAAGTAAGCAAAACCTCTGGAGAAGGAGAAAGATGGAAACTGATGACTTCTGGCACCAAGAGGAAGGATCCTGCCCCACCTAAGAGCTTATAACTGCAAAATAGTTTCAACTGCTCTCAAATTTGAAGAAGATCTGGATGTATCTACAAGCAAAGAACCTGGTCCACCTAACCCTAAACCATGCAAGTCTACCAGGAAGAAACAGTACCTGGTGAATCCCTGCTGCAGAGGACAGAGGCATTTGTCTGGTGACCTGACCAATTGTCTAGAGGCCAAGTAGGGTCCAGGATCTGGGATGTTATGGAGGGACTGCCGAAGTTTGTCTGGATCTCTGACTACAACCCTCTGCTGTTACTTTGTGGGGCCAAAAATGATACTGCCAGGGGAAACCAGGACAGTACCAAAAGTGATTACAGAGCTCTGGATCTGGTAGTAGGGGAAACAGGGGACCCAGCTGGTGTTCTCACCAATCCTACCAGTGTTGTGACTGGTGCTTGTGACAGTTTTGAGTTCCTATTTGCTGATCAGCATCTCCTTGGGAGAGATGGGATTCACTTCAATAGCAGGGCAAAGCTATATTCCTCATAAGGAAGGAGGAGAGAGAGTGTAACCAGCAGTCCTGTGAGGGAGTGGTGAACAGGATGGCTGAGCAAAGGGCATGGGGTGATTTGACAGGCAGGGATCCCAAAATCAAGAAAATGGGTTTTAAGTGGAGTCACTTCCCACCCTTGTGTGTAAGCAAAGAAATGTCTACAAGGCACTATTATGGAGAAATCCCCCAAACCTTCTCCAGGCCCCCAACATGCTGGGGTGCCTCTCTAAAGTGACTGTAGGCAAATGCATGCAGAATGGGGAATAAGCATGACTAGTTCAAGATCTGTGTGCTGTTGCAGGGCTATGATCTTGTTGTGAACTCAGTAAGATCCAGTGGGAGGGCTCCCATGACTACTGGAGTAGGACACAGAAGGAATACAGGCTCCTGAGGAAGGACAGGATGAGCAGATGGAAGTGGGGAAGGTTGCTCTTTATATAAGAGAACAGCTGGAGTACATAGAGCTCTGCTGGGGGATGGATGAGGAGCCAACCTAGAGCTTATGTGTTAAAGAAAAGGAAAAGGTGACATCACAGTGGGTGTCTGCTGCAGGCCACCTAACAGGGAAGTGGCTGAGGTCCTCTACAAACTGATAGGAGCAGCCTCTTTTTCACAGGCCCTGGTCCTCTTAGGGGACTTCAATCATCCCATATCTTCTGGAGGGACAATACAGCAAGGCATAAACAATCCAGGATGCGCTGGTGTGCAACTTCCTCTTCCAACTGGGGGCAATGCTCTCCTGGACCTCATACTCACCAGCAAGGAGGGACTCACTGGGGATATGAAGATCAAAGGCAGCCTTGGCTGCGGTGACCGTGAGATGTTGGAGTTCAGGATCTTGAGGGCTGGAAGGAGAGTGAAAAGCAAGCTCACAGCCCTGGATATCAGGAGAGAAGACTTCGGTCTCTTCAAAGATCTGCTTGGAAGAGTCCCATGGGATAAGGCCCTGGAGGCAAGAGGGGCCCAAGAAAGTTGGTTAATATTTAAGGATCACCTACTCCAAGGTCAAGAGAGCTCCATCCCAACAAACATGAAGTCCTCCTGGCAAAAAAATGCCAGGAGGTCTGCATGGATGAAGTTGTTCCTGGCCAAACTCATTCACAAAAAAGACGTATACAGAGGGTGGAGGAAAGGATAGGTAACTGGAGGTAATACAGAGACATTGTCTCACCATCCAGGGACGAAGCTAGGAATAGTAAAGCCCAAATGGAACTGAATGTGGCCAGGGATGTCAAGGAGACCAAACAGAGTTTCTGTACAGAGGTGATAAAAAGAAGACTAGGGAAAATGAGAACCCATTGCTCATTGAGACAGGGGACCTAGTTACACAGGAGGTGGAGAAAGCTGAACTATTGAATGTCTTCTTTGTCTTCGTCTTTACTGGGAAAACCAGCCTTCTCAAGTCTGAGGCCCCAGGGAGTGTAAACACATTCTCCTCATTGTGGAATGAATCCCACTTTATCACTGAGGCAATATTATGTGCATAGTGATAATTTAGTAACCTGGAGGTAAAAAAGTCTCATTTCATAAGTGTGCACAGTTCATGAATGTTAATAAAAGCATGGTCAGGTGAATACTAGTGACCATTTTTACAGTGGGTTAAATAACTGACTCAAAACTGCTAGTTACCACTTCTCAGTCAGCATTTTGTTGCCTTCTTAGTTGGACCTTACAGGTGGTCATGCTTAAAGTTCTATTCTGTTGAAATGTAAAGTGAAATAAAATTAATTTTAGTCTCCTTTATCACAGAGAAATTATTTCATTTGAAGAAGAGCCAAAACATTAAGTGCGGCATGGAAATGAGTAAGCGAGGGGTAATGGTGGAAGGCCAAGTAGATTTAAAGATAAAGCCCCTGAGATCCTTTAAAGCTGTCTGAATAAAAAATCTAGGAACACAGCCCCATTGAAACTTAAACTCTTGATAAAAGTTCTAGTAATTAAAGTGGGACCATGTGGCTTCGGGTAAGCGAGAGCTATGGGAAGACTGTTCACAAGCTTGGAGAAAGATGTCACAGGGACAAGGAAGGGCGCACAGATATTGTGGAAAAACATGGTTCTGCAGAAGTCCTCTGAATAGCATGGGTTATGGCATCATTATTAAGATTATTATTATTAGAAAGCATTATGCTTTCTAGGTACATCCATTTTTATATTTACCTATGGTCCTTAAAATGAAATGTATGCAATTATGAAAATCACAGAATGGATTCTGATATTTTGCCTTCTTTTACGATGTGCAAGAGAGTCTGAAATTACTTGACTTTTGTTACTGCAGAATGGTTGAAAACGAGGTTATTACGTTGGCATCCACTGCCACACTCTGGCCATGAGGAAGCATTACCATGAACAATGGCACCTTTTCAAATAATTTCCAGTTCACTAGGTTCTCCATTTTCAGATAACTTGCAATTTTCGAGTAGTGATTTTAAACCTCTTAATTATTGACACATTCTCAGCCTTAATTTTATTTTAGAAGGTAGACTGTTTCTTTGGAAATTATGAAGTGTCTGTACTTATGATAAAATGGCCCCAAGGCAATTTTTTTGCACTGATGCTATGAAAATAGTTTTCACATTTTAGTGCTTATTTATATGGGGAATACATGTACTCATATTTGCCTAGCAAAGAAGTACCATCACTTTTATTTCAGAATTTAACTGATATGATTCTTATTCAGGACTTTCCTAGAGAAAAAAAAATAATCTTTTGACTTAGTTAGGCATTTCACTAAAGATTCAAAAGATTCTTATATGATTATGACTGCAGTTTTAGGTACATTTTCAAAGTTTCATGTCAGGAGGTGATTTTATTTTTTTAAAGAAATCAAGATTAATTTATATATGTTAAAGGGAATATGTCTGGGCTATTAAAGGATATGTGTCTGGGCTTATAAGGTTTTCAACAGGTACACAAATTAATGTTTTATGAAAATAACTTCAGCTGTAAAATTATTTCCTCTGGAGGTTGTCTCAGGTATCCACATTTGCTGCTGCTAATTTCATTCATAAAGGACAGGACATCAGTTAAATGGCCTTCACAAGCTTTCCTTTTGCCAAGATCTCTCTCTCCCTGTCCTCCTCCACCCCCTTGTAAGGAATATATGCAAAGAGGATAAAATTGCCTCTTGTCAGGGGAAGAAGGTAAAATTGAGGCTGAAGGGCAAAATATAGTAAAGGCTGTGTGTGAGAGGAAATTATTTGCCTGGCTCTGGGGTTTGAAACCATGTCTTGGATCTGGGTGTCTAGGCTCTCTACATACTGGTGAAAGAACTTTAGGTATTTCAATTTAAGCAATGAGAAAGTATAGATTTTATATCAGGTGGTACCCTGAGGTTGCCAGTGTTCCATGCATACTGCAGTGCATGTTTCCATAATAATAATAACAGTAATAATAATATTTTTATTATTGCTTGTCTGCTTTAAAAATAGTAGTTGGCTTACTTCTAAAATTCGAAAACCTTTAAAGAGATTTCTGCTTCATGTTGGAATTTTCCTTCTTTCTTCAGAAGGTAGCTCTACAATCATTGATTCAAGACTGGTATTGGAAGCCTCTGGTAGAGAGGCTCTGTGAAGACAACCTGTGCTCAGTAATTTCTTCCTAAGTTAGTAAGCTGTCCCCTGAAAAAGGTGCTTAATACCTGCTTTTCTTACTAGAGGTAGAAAGGAAGAGGCACATAGAGTGTTATGTGGTTACTGGCTGAAGATGTTTTGGATCATAGTCCTGCAATGAAGACCCTGATGTCTGGCCAAAATCTTGTTTTATGAGTTCATGTGGCCCACTTCCTTTTCCTGGCTGTATTTCTGTCTCTGCAATAAATTATTGAGGTGAAAGAATAAAACTAATGGATAAGAAGGTCTGTTTCCAGTTACCAGAAGGGCACAGAGCTGCATTCTTCCTGCTAATTGCACTAGTATTAGAAGAGTTTAATTTCTGATATTATAAAAGTAGTCAGATAGCTGGGAGAAAGTCAGAGAGAAGACTTATGTCAGAGAGTTTTAAGCAGATTTCCAGAGCTGCAGTGGAAAGTGCTTATGAGAAGAGACATCAGGCAAAGCCTGGCAGTTCAGAAGGTCTGAGGTGAAAAAGAGATACAGTGCCACTCCAGTGGAGTCCAATCCAATTTATGCCTTTTTCTGTACGGTTGTTATAAAGCTCACCCAGCGAAAGTGTGATGATTTGGAGCTGAATCTGCATGTCTGAAACCAGCCTCTGTGTTCTGAGTTGGCAAAGGAGTCTGTAAGATTGCTAGGCTTCTCTTTGCCTCAGAAAGGCATAAAGATGTAAAAATTCTCATTAAAACTATTTTTCTCTTCACTGTCCAAGGCTTCAGTATTCTTAAGTTAATATTAAAGCCACTTTGCACAGATACCACTGGAAATAATCATTTGACACAAGTCCAGATGAATCTCTCTATGATTTCACAGGCTGTAAAGGTGTTTTGGATTAATATTTGTCCCATGTGCTCTGCCGATCACTGGTTTGAACAAAGGATCTGTCCTGTAGATTCAGTTTCTACAGTTCTCAAACATCTGATTGACTTAAAGGGAGGATATATGAGAAATAATAAAGCTACTAACTAATGTAGTTCAGACACGGGCAACAGAATAAAATTCTTAGTGTTTATGTTTTCATGTAAGATTTAATGTTTCTTCCTGGAGAATGAACCTGATATTTCAGCAACAAATACCTATTTGACACTTAAGAAACTTTAATTTAACTGAGCATATGCCACAAATAAAAATATTAGAATTAGACTGAAGGAAAAAATACCCACTACCTTTATTAAGACCACAGTCAGCGTTTCTCACTGTCTTAATTCACTGAAGTGAAATTTTACATAATGATGTAGAAAAGGAACGATTTAAGAAACATATTTTCCTAGAAGAAGCTGACAGGTTATTTCATGGTCTAATGAGCCTCTACTGTTCCTTGTAAGCTTTTAATAAGCTGTAAAAACACATTCAAATTATTGTAAGACATCCTTTCCTCTTTTGAGGAGAGACTGGCTTGCATCATGTCATTTTCAATTTCAATTTTATCAAAGTTAATTAAAAAAAAATGTAGGGTACAGGTTTTCTTCTCCTGAACAATGCATAATAATGTTTTGAAAAGCAGAGCTTTTCCTAACAATCATGGTATTAAATGACAAGGTTTTTTTCTTTACTGCTTCCTATGTTCAAGATTCAAATAAATATGAATTTGTCAAAAGTTTCCGGAAGGCAACAATTTCTCAGATATATGGTTTTTTCCCCTAGTTTTTAAGTGGTTTTTTAGCTGTTTGGGTTTTTTTTTTTCTTGGTGTCTATGTTTTTAGAGATAACACCATTAGTTTTCATATGCTCGCTTATGTTTCCTTGGATATCTAGAGATTTTTCACTCTTTGAACTGCCTCAGATTTTCCCATGCATTCAGTATAAATTAACTGGCTGGTTTTGTAGGCAGTATTTAATTGAATGCACTGCTTGTCAAAGACTTGTTATTTAGTATTAGGTTATCTTATGTCAATAGATTTGCATTTCATCTTCTCTGAAAATGTGATGCTAGAACCATGTGTTCCTAGCTTTCTGGTTACTTGAAAAGATCTTTATTGTAACTTGCATAACAATCTGTGAAATACATTTAAATTCACTGTTATTTACTCTACTACTTTTTTCTTTTTTTTAGTAGGAGGGATGACAGTGCCTAATTGCCTGCTTATTTGTATGGAAAGTTCTGAATGATTGGAATAATCTTATTTTTGAAACTTTTTATATCTCTTGAAATACTAGCTTTCTAACAGTAGAGGCCAACAGATTTGCAGGATACTTTCAAAGCAGGTATGGTGGGTCTCAGAAATCCAAAGTCCTTAGACGAGTTAGGCCTCAAATAAAGTTTAAACATGGAAAAGCAAGCAGTTCAGTGCTGCTGGTCTCATTTGTATCTCTACAAAGCTTTCTTGCTAAGCAAATTGTCCTGGGTTCAGCTAGGATAGGGTTAATTTCCACAAGAAGCTGGGAGGGACCACAGTCAGGATATCGAAGCCAATCAGCCAATGGGATATTCGATATACCATACTGACATCATCCTCATTATATAAGGTGGTAGTGGAGCTAGCATAGGAAGGCTCTGGGTTTTGTGTGTGGCATGGTCAGGAGGTTTAGGTGAGCAATGTGGTTTATATCACTCACTTTATATATTGTTTCATTAGCACTATTGTTATTACTGTTGCTTCTTCTATCCTTGAATTGTTCTATTAAATTCTCCTTGTCTCAGCCCTCAGGTTTTTCTCTCTCACCTCCTGGCTAGTCTGAACAATGACACAAATGAAAGCTCAGGCTTATGCGTTTGGTCACAAGTAGCTTTGCAACCTTAAGTGGTTCTCTATCACTTCTGAATCTGAGGTTAATCACAAGAATGCCAGCAACAGGCTGAAAGGGGATTTCTTAGCTTTGTTTTCTGCATGCAGAATGGTTGCTTTAATGAAGCAACATGACACAGCTGTTTTTTTCTGGTCCAGGCACTTACAGATGTCCTTTCTAATGGCAATGCTTCATGTCCAATGGTTTATGAAGGAGTGCTGGAAAACACTAAAGGAAACCTACATGTTTTCAGATTTTCTTTGTGCTTCCTACATTATATTCTTGTACATCTATCTCTGTTTCTTGTATCTCTATCTCAAGTGATCTGTGTTCCCTTAAAATAAGGGCTTTATGAAAATAAGTTCTCAACCTGTAAGCTGATCTAAACTTCAGAAAATCTGTCACAGTGAAGGAGGAAATTTGACCAAAGGACTGTTAAAGTTTAGGAAAGGCTGAGGCAGCCAGTCAGTGGTCTATTTTGAAATCTGAAACAATATGTTCTTTTATTATCATTGCTCCTATGCGGTTATCTCTGTTGAATGAGGCAGAATTTCTTTACGTATAGAGGACATGCTATACACTTCAAAATATGATGCTGTTCTGTGTGTAAAATACTTGAAAAAAATACTGTTTACACTTGCTATCACACATGAAACATCACAATTTCAAGCTTTAATATTTGCATATGAAATCTATTGGAGATTGGTTCCTCAGTATAAGTAAGAAGTATGACTATACAATAAATCTAAAAGTGGGAGAAAATAGAATTCAGAGACACACAAAATTTCTGCTATAACTCATATGTACATTCATGATTATCTTTAATGTACTAAGAGAAAAGAAGCACAAAAAGTTTATAGCAGTACTATACATTTTTAAATATATATATTTTGGTAATGGATTCCTTAAAAACTGTAGTGAAACCAGATTATTCATATCTACAATTATTTTTGAAATTAAAAAAAATCACAATATCTGAACTGTTGAAAGAGAGGGAGTAATGTTATAAGTGAAATTCAGGAGATGAAAGATGGGATATTATACTAAGGAGCTTACTTGTGCTATCTTATCCTTCCCTAGTCATCTGCTTTTGGAAGTAATATCTTTCTCTAACTGAACTTTTCAGTATGGCTACTTTCAGTTTCCATCATTTCAATTAATCTTCTCATATATCCATTTCTCAATATGTGCCCAGGTTTAAACACTACAGTAAGCCCCCTGGATCAAATTGGAATTGTCCTTTAAATTTAATGGATCATTATGTTTTCAGATGATCCAGACAGCACTTAGAGAATGACTTATTTAGAAATTTAAAGGCAGCATTCAGAAGGCAAAAAGGAACAGTATGAAACACAGCACCTCTTAATAAGAGTTTTTGAGGCCGGAAAGCCAGCTGTAGTGTTATTATTCTATCATTTAATCTGAAGGAAATGCTGTATTTAGTTGTTAATTCATGGAATCCTTTCATATTATTGCCCAGATTGTTGTATATAAAACAGTTGAGGTCAAAGATTAATTATTTGCAGCACAGGCTATTAAGTTATTAAATTGTATAAGCTGAAGCCAAATCTGTTTTGTTGCACTTTTAAATGTAGAGAACTTTCTCTATGAGCAGAAATTAGTTCCCTTATTTTTCTTTGCATAGCTATAAATATGAAATGTGATTTATAAACAAAGACCTTCATTACTCATTTGTGGTTTGTTATGCACACAAGCTAAATCTGTCCTTTCATATGGATGCAGAATGAAGATCCCTGTCAGCTGTAATTGTTGTATGTGGAAGACAAATGTTACATTATTTTTCCCCAGTTAAGTGAATGCTTGCCATGTTTAATATCATAAAGCTTTATTTCCCCAGGAGCTAATCAATAATCTGAGGCTAAATGCTGCCATTCCTTTTTTATTCTTCACTATTGACAGGTTGAAATCCAAAAGTATTTATTATTTTTTGTGAGTATTGTTTTTTGCAGCAAGAGCCACACATGAATGCCAAATGAACTGATGCTGACAGAGAAGAGCAAAGATTGTCATCATACAGGTACAACACATTGTCAGGGTCATGCGGTCCAGCTCTGTTCAGCCACTGGTAACAGTGAAATAGAGCTTTAATCAAGAAGGATCCATAGAACATCGCATCTTCATGTTCTGACATAGTGCAACTACAGAATCCTTAAAATCATTCAATATGAAACAATAGCCACTCTTGAAATGTGCCAGATGAAGAGAACAAGAGAGGTCAGATTTCAACAAGGAAATTGGAGACTCCAGGTACCAAATGTGGTGATTGGGTCAAGCTTGATCTGTCAGCTAAGACTGACTGATCTGACATCTTGAATTCTCTCTGGCTGTGTGTGTTTTCTACAGAAAATCCCCTTCCTACCCCACAATTCTAGAAATTATACATCAAAGGGAGAATAGGAGAGATCTTTTCTGAATGCTGTAGAAAACTGAAAAGCACAGGATTTACATAGTCTAAATATGATGCAAATGGACAGAGATCCCGTTTTGTCTTAGCTCCCCTGAGCAATGCCAAGGTAAAGAGCAAATGTCTTTTAAAGAAAAAAGCAAGTACTATATTTGATACAGATCTCCTGGACAAAAGCAATCTTTAGGCATTCAGATGAACATGCACTGGAATCACATGGTTTCCAGAATGGGTTGCTGAAAATTAAGTGCTTACATTTCGTGTGAAGCTTTTGGTGATGCTGAAATTTGTGACTCCCTGAAATGTTCTCTTTCATAAAGTGATTACTTCAGAATTTTTCTGCATCTGCAGTCATTCTCACAAAGCTGAGCTATATTAGAGGGCTTCTTGGAGCCAGCATTGAGCATCACCACTTAAAAATGGTCTCAGAGGCGTGTTTTCTATCAATGTTTTCCTCCTGCCAGCAGCTTCATTCTGGCACCTGTGTTAATAATTGTCTAAGGCAATTCTCTTAGGTCATGTCCTGTAACAAACAGTGCTTAAGCTTCCTTCACACCTCTGTAGTCTGTACACCTTGTCTAAAATGAGCTGCATTGGGAATTGCTGGAAGAAATGGGAAAATTACCCTTGCTTTTACCTAGGGCTGAGATTAAAACCATTTCCTTTCATGTTGTTCCTTCCAAAGGCAGGAAGTGACAGTTTCCTCTGCTGTCTGTGGAATAGTTCCTATGAATACTTATTTAAATAAAATCTGTAATTCTGCTTTCTGTTGACAAGAATCTTTGCTTTTTCAAAGATAATTCAGAGATTTCTGTGTTTGGTTTTTTTTTTTTTTTTGAAGAAGGTTGGTGTAATATAAAAATGTACTAATTTAACAGTAGGCCTGATTCAGATCAGTGGTGTTTGGCTGCTGTTCTACAAATGTTTGTGCAACAACAAACCCTGCACATTAATACATACATTATGGCACCTCAGGTTGTGCCAGGGGAGGGTTAGATTGGATATTAGGAAAAATTTCTTTACTGAAAGAGTAAAGAAATAAGCATTGCAACAGGCTGCCCAGGGAAGTGATGGAGTCACCATCACTTGAAGGTGTTAAAAAAAAACATGTGGATGTGGCACTTCAGGACATGGTCTAGTGGTCATGGTAGTGTTGGGTTGACAGTTGGACTTGATCTTAGAGGTTTTTTCCAATCTTAACGAATCTATAGTTCTATGATTCTAACTTTATCGAGTTTCCTTTTTTGCTTATAAGTAAGTACAGACTTTGGGCTCTTAGCTAAATTGCTGCCTGTATTCTAAAATAATAATGTAAATGCTGAGTGGTTTGGGTTTTTTTTAAAATTGTGATTTATTTTAATTTGGGGCATTGGGAAGAAAAATATAAAATTAAATTTTAAACATCTTTTTATGAAGATCCATATTCTCATATTTGCTTCACGAAACACCATTCTGCATAGGTGTGGTACATGTCATAACGAGTCTGGTTTAAGAAGTCTTAGAAAATCATCTCCCTTTTCCTGTACTATTCCCGTTTAGCTCTTTGATTAAACAAGATATAACACGGTTTGTTTTTAGAAATACTCTGCAAGCTGTGTCCACAAGATGTCAGTGTGGATTCTTAATTCACTTCTCCTGTTACTCTCCGTCTTACAGCTCTGCTGAAAATAATGGTGACAAACTTGGGCAACCGCTTCTGCAGAAATTTCCTTCAAAGCTAAAAGGGACATCTATCATATAAAAATCCCATTATTGACCTGTATCTGATCTTTGCTGTTTAACGGGATGTTTGAATCAGGCTGTGTTTCTAATCCTTCCTTGGAAAAGAAATACTAAGTATTGGGTATGTCTGTTGAACAGCAGAGACCACTGAAGCTGGTGTGAAAGCTGACGCTAACAGGGCTGGTGGGTTCGAGCAGTACAAGACATTGCTGAGTGTCAGGTATCCAGTCTGGAGCAGAAACAAGATGCTAATGGTATGAGGCTGTAAAAGCTAACCAAAATTGCTCAGAGACAAGGCTTGTTAGGCTAGGGTCATTGCAGTGTTAGTGTAGCATGATGAGTTTTTTAACCTTTTAAATTATTTCTGCATTGGCTTGCATTGCATCTTGTGGGTGCTAACATAGTTGGGTTTAATTGGTTATCTCAGTCTAACTGTTGTGGTTTGGCAGCAGGTGCTGCATATTAATCTCCTTCTGTTTAAACCCTATTAAGCTTGGTGATTTTTAGTTCAGGTTGTTTACTGTGTCTTGCTATATACACATCTCTGTAGTGGGGAGAAAAGCCAGCAGAATTTGGTAAGCTTTCAATGCCCAAATAGCTGTTGCTAAAATCCCACCGAATTTCATCTGAGTTGCCAGCTTTTGCTGAGGAGAATTCAACTGACCTTAATACTATGACTATATAGCACATAAGATGTATTTAATCAAGTCTCACACACCACTGTTTTGAAAGCCTACTTGAAAACTCTGAAGAGATCCTGATAAACATTTTATTAGAATGCATTTTTAATCACAATAGTTTACTTCATGCAGCTAGTTGTAGGAGCCATTTACAATTATTTTTTTTTTGCTTTAGATAAATGAGCTAAAGTGAACTTCTTAGTAGACTACTTTATAAACAATATTCTTTAAGTTAGAGTTGAAGAGAAACAATGGTTTTGAACAAAAATTATGAGAGATTACAGAAAACCTTTTCTAGCAGCATGCATAAAAAGAATGTGAGTGATGTGCCTTGTATAGCAGAATATGGTTTTATTTCAACTATGTCTCTCAGGGTAAGGCAAACAGCAGGGAATCTACATCTATTGAAGTCAAAGCTGCTTTTTCTAGGTAATTAAATTGAAGTTTAAAAATGTATCTTTTGTCAATCATAAGGAAAATCACAGTTTTTTTAGTAAACATGGAAGTAATACATTAAAAATGTTTACATTTGCAACCTGAATTCTTCTTTAACATGTATTTTAATTGTTTCATAAAACAATTTTTTCATGTACTATTGCACTACATGCAGATGAACCAGTGTGTTCTTTAGTCTTATTTTTATACCACTCCTTTCTGGGTAATTGTAATTCTGGTCATCCTTAAATGTAGCTTACTATATTAATGGATAAGCTAGGAGCTAGAGGTGAGAGAGTCTGAGGAAACACTGTGTGCTTCCCTTGTTTACTACACTGCGAAAAGCTGCACTGTTATTTAAAATAAGGTAATGAGATTTTGAATCTCAGATATTTGTGTGGGAAAATTATTTGTAAATGTTAAGATGGTATACTGCTGTTCACAATAATTAATTCTTTGAAGTTTCATGATTCTCCAACTATTTATTGTGTCCGGTGTGTTTTCAGTATTTGTGTTACAGAATCTTTCTCTTATATTCCCTTTGTCATCGACCCTAGGGGTAGATATGATGGAAAGCTGCCAATTTGGGAATATACTCAGGCATTCTTATGGGTCCCACTGACTGAAATGAGACAAGAATGATCAAGTATTTCAGCCCCTGCAAATATGTTTCATTTCATAAACACATTATAGAAGAAAATATCAAGTGTAGAATGTAATTCTTGTCAGTACAATGTGTTCTCCTTACTCAGCTGAATAATTAGTCTTTGCTGTAGATTCAATCTTTGGTACCGAACACTTGTATTTTGCTGTTTTGAAACAAGATCCAATTCCCGAAAAACACTACTATGAGATGAGAACTTTGGCCCTTTATTACCTATATAAGGTCTCTGTATTTGGCAGGTGTATGTTTATATACTGCCTTTGGCTCTTCTTTTTTTCTGGGGTTTTTATAGTGTATGTTAGCAGGTAGGATTCTCCTATCAGTAAACCACAGTAATTTTCAGAGGTAAAGAACAATGATGGTTTGGAGAAATAGCATTCAGCTTCTACAAAAAATAGGAATAATCTTTGAAGATGCTGCTTTCATCAGTAACCAACTGGACTACCAGTTGATAGAAGTTAGCAGGAGCTAAAGGACAAATATATACCCCATACCTTTAGCCTCATCAGAATATATTGATGTTGTTAGTTCAGGAAGGTTTTGCCTTATTCCTGACTGAAGGAATTGCTGAAGGAAGCTAATGCCTGATTCTGCCTGATTGCTTGGGCCTGAGCTTGCAGACCAGTAGCTGAGGAAGCTTTGATGACTAGCGAAATGGCAAATGACCCCTTTAATAACAATAAAGATGCTGTTCTGCCTGGTGAACTTCTCAGTACATGTGATCATATTTTGAGATGGTCAAATGACAATGTCTGAGCAATTCTGAAGTGTCCTACATTTTCCATCTGGTGTCTTAAGGAATAGTAGTTAGGTCTTCTGTCACCTTCTCAATTCCTCCCCTGAAGGGAAATTGTGAAATTTGAAAGATGTGAAAAACACCTCCAAGATAATTAAATTCCTTCAAGCTCAACAAAACTTGCGAGGAGAAAGTTAAATCACTTCCCCTCATGAAGAAAAAGGCAAGCAGTATCTCATGGAAGGGCAACGCAGAAGGCATGAGTAACTCCAGAATATTTCTGGAGTGCGTTGCTGATAACTTACTGACACGTGTGACCAAGGAGCTGTTGACAGGAGGTGCTCTGATGGACCTTATTCTTGCAAAACAAGAACTGGCTAGGGATGTGAAGGTTGAGGGCAGCCTTGGCTGCAGAGACCATGAGTTCAGGAGTGGAGTTCAGGATCCGGAGGTGAGGGATCAAGGAAAATGGGAGGATCACTGACTTTAACTTCAGGAGGTGACTTCAACCTGTTCAGGGAACTGCTTAGAAGAATGCTATGGGAGAGAGGCCTGGAGGAAACAGTAGTCCAGGAGAGCTGGTAGGTTTTCGAGGATCTCCTCTACCAAGCTAAAACATTGTTCAGAATTTTGCAGGAGGATGGCAGGATGAACTATGGCCTGCATAGATAAACAAGTGGCTCCTAACTAAACTCAGGCTAAAGAAGAAACATGGGAGAAAGAAGCTGCTTCAGGTAACTATGAAGAGAAGAAATGCAGAAACATTGTTCAAGTGTGCAGAGACGGAGCTAAGAAAGACAAAGCCCCTCTGGAATTGAGTCTGGAGGGGAACAGGTAGTACCACAAAATGGGCTTCTACAAGTAAACTGTCAGCAAAAGGCAGACTAGGGAAAACATGGGTCAGGAATACTAGGCCCCTGCAACAGTGGGAAAGCCCAAAGCAAGGAAGACTCCCGGGTAGAGGAGAATTAGATTAGGGAACATTTAAACAAACTGGATATTTAGGACCTGATAGGATGCACCACAAGTATAGAGGGAGCTGACCAATGTCATTGACAATTATCTTTGAAAGGTCACTGTGACCAGAGAAGGTTTCTGAGGACTAGAAGTACATGTCACTCATGGCTTCAAGAAGAGCTAGGAGGATCTGAGAAACTACAGACTGGTCACCTTCACCTTGATTGTGGGAAATGTGGTAGAGCAAATAATCCTGAAAATCCTTTACAAGTTTATAAAGGACAAGAAGGTGATTTGGCATAGTCAGTATGGATTTAGGGAAATCCCATTAGGGAAAGGGAAACCATGGTTAGCCAACTTGATTGTCTTCTATAAGGAAATGTCTAGGTAGGTAGATAAGGGGAGAGGACTGGATCTATACATCTATACATCTATACATCTATACATCTATACATCTATA
>JAVFHW010076087.1:0-26363 GCA_032159205.1 Eurystomus glaucurus suahelicus | reverse complement strand
TATAGTATAAAAGCAAAAAAAGGTCCTGAATAGTTGAGAACATTACCTCTTTACACAGTAGTGCTTGATGTGTCAAAGTTTTGATTGTACCACATTATAGTTTGAAAAGTACAGCAAATCTCTTACACCCTACTCTGTGTATTTTACTTAGCTTGATGACATCTGTTCTAGGAATTCAACTAATAAGAGCTATCAAGTAGTTCGCATTCATCAATGAATACTTTGATTTCTTTGGAAGACATGGTCAGAGACACAGGTAAGTGCTCAGAAGGCTTTTGATTTGGCAGAAATTGATGGTTCACAGTTAAAGGTTGCAATGTCCCTCAGAAACTTTTTATCCAACTCCCTGGGATGGTGCAGCAGGTTCAGGTATACCTGCCTGTAGGAAAAACTTAATGATATGAGGACTGAGTCTTGAAGGTAAAGGTCATTTCACTGAGAGGAATTTAATGACTTCTCGAGTATTCCTCTTCACCTGCAGGAAGGGATCTTTCATTTCCAGCCTTTTGCACAGTCTTTTAACACAGTCAAAAGCTTAAAACTTTCAGTATTACTGAGCCAGACCAGCCCTCATGCCAGCTGAAACTTAACCAAGACTGTTAACATTCAAATGCCAAAGTAAATTGCTACGGTATTGTCATTCTCCTTTCTTCAGTTCTCTGGTAAATATAACTAAAGAAAGCAAAAGGTAGGATTACTCTCTCACCACTGAAAGTACATAAAAAGTTTCTGAGAATTGAAATATATTTCATAAGAAACATATTGAAAGCCTTAAAATCTAAGGATGAGCACAATTTCCTTAGAGATTTTTAATAACTTATACTGCTCCAGAGCCTAGATTGCAATCATTAAAGGCAACAGTTAGAAGAAGAAGAAATTTAGTGGCACTTTAAGGAATAAATAAAGGGAATGTGATCTAAGCTGGTGCCCTTCCTGAGTTGACAGAGCAAAAATGGCTTAGATTTAATACCCATCTGAAACACAGGGCTACTCATGCAGCATTCAACATTGTGCACCACCAGCTTTAAATGTACAGTGAAGTCCTTCAATAGGACTTTGTGTGCTATTTTGTTTCAGTAACAAAAATCCTGTCTATGTAATCTAAGTAAAGTGTAATAAATATTTTAAAAATTACACTAGCCTTTTTCTAAAACTGAAATGGAGGAAAAATATTTATTACTTGGTCTGATGGAAACAATCTTCTGCAAAAGTCATACTTTTGTATAGCGTGTTATGTATGTCCTTTGCGGTTTTCACCACTAAATTTGTTACTATAATATTGACTGTGTCTCAATCAGTTATGCTTTTTGACCAGCGTAGTCACTTTCACGTTACGTTACTCTGAAGTAAAACAGAATTTTGAGAAGTAATTCTTCTTCTGAGAAGAATTTACTGATTTTAACTGAAACAGTATTTCAGACTTAAGACACCAGCCTGACTGTTAAGTGTTTCTATACTTCCAATTCATCCTTGTACCACAAGTCTTTTCAAAACTTCATGTAAACCAATATGGGGCATGAATTTTGTAATAGGGCACATTGTTTCACGCTCATATTGTGATACAGGTTTATTTCAAGCTCACAGAACACTACAAACAAAAGCATGATTTCCATGCATGCATAAAATGGAGAGATGGAGGTCACTTACATCCAACTGTGAGTTTATCAAAAAAATTACAGAATCACAGACTCTCTGAATGACAGGGGTTGGAATGGACCTCTGGAATGGAGATCATCTAGTCCAATCCCTCTGCCAGAGCAGGTTCAACTAAAGCAAGTTGCAAGGGTGGCATCCAAGTGGGTTTTGAATGTGTCCAGAGATGGAGACCCCACTACCTCTCTAGTCAGCCTGTTCCAGTGCTCTGCCACCCTCAAAGTAAAGAAATTCCTCCTCATGTTTAAATGGAACTTCCTGTGTTCAAGTTTGTGCCCTTTACCTCTTGTCCTGTCACTGGGGACCACTGAAAAGAGGCTGGCTGCATCCTCCTGACACCCACCCTTTGAGTATTTATAAGCATTGAGAAGATCTCCCTTCAGTCTTCTCTTCTCTGGGCTAAAAAGTCCCAAGTCCCTCAGCTTTTCTTCATAAGAGAGATGTTCTAGTCCCCTAACCATCTTTGTAGTCCTTTGCTATACCCTGTCCAGCAGTTCCCTTTCCTCTTGAACTGGGGAGCCCAGAACTGGACACAAACTCCAGATGAGTATTCAGGCTTGACAGGGCTCTGAGCAACCTGACCTAGTTAGAGATGTCCCTGCTTATTGTAGGGGGGGTTGCACTAGATGGCCTGTAGAGGTCCTTTCCAACCTAATACATTCTATGATTCTATGAGGCCTCACCAGGGCAAAGCAGAGGGGGAGGAGAACTTAGACCTGCTGGCCACACTCCTCTTGATGCACCGCAGGATGCCATTGGCCTTCTTGGCCACAAGGGCACAATGCTGGCTCACAATGCTGTTGTCCACTAGGACTCCCAGGTGTTTTTCCACAGATCAACTTTCCAGTAGGTCAGCCCCTAACCTGTACTGATACATGGCGTTATTCCTCCCTAGATGCAGGGCCCTACACTTGCCTTTGTTGAATTTCATGAGGTTGCTCTCTGTTCAATGCTCTAGCCTGCCCAGGTCTTACTGAATGTCAGCAGTCTTCTGTTATATCAGCCACATCTCCCAGTTTTGTGTCATCAGCAAACCTTCTGAGAGTATGCTCTATCCCTTCTCCCAGGTCATTGATGAATATATTAAACAGGACTGGACTCAGTACTGACTCCTGGGGAACACCACTTGTTATGGACCTCCAACTAGACTCTGTGCCACTGTTCACAACCTTCTGAGCTCTATCTTTCAGCCAGTTTTCTATCCACCCCCACATAATTATCCATTGCAACCTCATCTTTAGCTTTTGACTATTACAAACAGTTAATAGTGATTTTTAGTCTTCTGAGACACAAAGCAAAAGATTTACCCCAAACTCTGTGTATCTCCGCATTCTTTTTTAGTTTTTTGTATGACAATAATCCTTAAGAGACCCCCAATGACATTAGGGCCAGAGCTATACAAATATAAGAGACAATCATTGCTACATATAGTTTTGAAATATATTTTTTTCCTGTTTCTGAGATTGGTGGAATTTTATGGCTGTGCTGGCCTATTCATTTTGGCTACAAAATGTGTTTCTAAAATTTACCTGGAAGTGTCTGGTTTACTGCAACTTTGCTTCTAGTATCCATAGTGATGCTAGCAATGATTAACATACCTGGTCAATATTCTAACAAGTTTATCTCTAGGATAAAAATAAGAGTTTGAATATCAGAAGGAGATGTATTGCAGGTCAAAATCATGCTAATTCAGAACCACCTCTTCAAAACCTGAATGTCATCAAATCCTACCTAGTTCATGTGTTTGTTTTCCCCACAAAACACAGCTTACGGTACTGTTTAAACCATTCCCTCCAGAAGCCTAATCCACTTTTTGTTAATTGCCTCTATGCTTTTTTAAGCTTTTTGAAGTCTATAAGCTGTAGGCACAATCATTTGATGAATAAGAAAAAAAGCCCTTCTCAATAAATGAAAGACAGTCTCCTAAAGTACCCCTTGCAAATACCTAGAAGAACTTTTGGGTTCATAAAGCACAATTTGTGCTTGTTGTATATCTTAGAATTTCTCAAAACCATTTGTAAAGTAAGGGAAAATGAGAGAAAAAATGTTTGTGGTCATGTGCTTGTTGTAGTGTGGGAAACAAGGGAAATAACAGCACCTTGGTTTTCATGAAAAGGATAGTGGTCACTAATTTTTACAGGGACCTACTAGCACACACCCAGAAAAGATCAGAAGCAAAAGTGCATGCAGTCCCTTGTTCCCAAGCTAGGTCTTTAGGGAGCATAGTCTATTTTAGAAATCTATCAACTCAGATGGGCACGTTTAGTAGTTTCATGTTTGTTGAGAAATATTATTTTGCCTACGTTGCCCAAACCAATAGGAAAGTTTTCAAAACAAATAAAATCTTTCAAAACAGAATAAATTCCTTTGAAGTGAATAGTGATTATGCAATCTACCACAACCCCCTAGATGTCTCAGTCCTTTACTGTAGTGACCATTTTAGAGGTGGAACAACAGTTCAGCCTGTGTCTACAGCTTCTGTGCAGAGTTTAAAATCAAGGACAACAATTAATCCCCATTCCAAGTGTTGTTTTCTGAAAAGGATACATTGTACAGAAAGCAGAGCAAGAGTATTAACCCATGTCAAATGCACTATCATTGACTCTTCACACACTAAAACCCCTTTACAACTGACATAAGTAATATTAGGATTGAAATGTTGCTAGGCTGCATATATCACAGACACAAACCAGAGCTCTGTAATTCCCCTCTGTAGCTCCCTACTTAGTAATTAACAAAGTTACAGGTCTATGCAACTTTAGAAGTCTAAAATTCTGGATCTCTTGCCAACTCACCTTCAAGAGAGTTGGTCTTCTTAAGTAATTATTAACCTTATTAGGTGATAAAACACCATGATGATGAAGTGCTACAGAAATGCTGTCTTACAGTGTGAGGTGTTATAAAGGTTCCAGGGAGATAATAATGAACAATCCTATAAGATGACTCCTTTCTTGTAATATGGCGAGGCAAATGATGTGTAATTGAGAGTTTTACATTAAAAGTACACTTCTTATTCCAGAATGATTCAGCAGATGAGGTGTAAATGTTAAACAACCACAGTGATGTCATCGCCCCACATGTAAATCTCTGGAACAAGACCCTGGCAACACAGGTAATGATGTTACTGTACTTTAAGTAAGCCAAATATTGTTTAAGCAGTTGCAGCACAGATTTCCTTACTGCAAGCCAAGAGGACTTGCCAAAAAATTATCCTAAGGCTTAATAAATAATAAGTTAACCGTGATTTATATGTCAATAAAACAGATGAATCGACTTTTGTAACTCTAGAGAGGATGCAGCAACACAACTAATGTTCAGGTGACTTACATAGCAACACTATACTAATCAATCTTTGTGCTTGCATGATTAAAGAAAAGGCTTCATCATGTTATTTTTATTCATATGGCTATCCATGGATTGTCTGACAGGAAGAGTCTATGTCACTCCCATAAGCGAAAATGCAGATGTAAATTACCCTTCTCCTAAGAGCAATGAGGAGTAAATCGCACCATCTCGGAGAGAAGAGGCTTTGTGGTGACATATGTGTTCCTAAGGCAGGAAACTTTATGGAGCATGCCCTAACTCCAGATTGATTGATTGCATTTGATTTGAAAACTTCATTGATGAGTTAGTGTTTCCTTCATAGGTAGCTGTTGTCTCTCTAGTTTCAAAAGCCATGATGTATACTTCAGAAGAATGAGCACAACAACTAATGCCATGCCAAGTGATAGAACAGAATTCTCCTTTGCTTTCATTACTACCTCCTCTGATGGAGCAAGAAACATCTGTCCCATAGATACCCATAGCTGTATTGGAAATAATTGTTTCTTATGAGTCAAGAATAATGTCTCTAAACAGTTCTTTCATCAGCTTATATTCCAAAGGCCCAACTTAAATTTGAAACTGAATTCTATTTTCAAGAAGTTTTTATTTGTATTTTTTTTTATTATGACAAGAAGTCATGAAGTATTACCTGTCCATAAAGTTTAATTCCACTTCTTGGTTTTTTTCAGTGTGTCTTAAACATAAAGTGAATTTTAAAAATTGAGAATAATCCATCCCTTCTCTCCCAACAGCAACAGTAAGAGACAGGATACTTAGGCCAGATTTTACTCAAATTCTTGTTTGTGCGTATTTGTACAAGGGCAATAAATCACAACAGAACTTTTCTCTCTAGTTACATCAGATATCTTGCAACAATTGAGAATATGACTATATGTCATCAACTTAAACTTCCAGCAGAAATCAGAATACATAGAAGTGTATAACCATAGCAAACAACAGGAATAAAAGATGTATACACCTGAGTGTGATTTTTTAGAGAAAATCTAAAGCAATCTCTCTTCATCCTTACCCAAAAAAGCACGTTTGACTTTTAGTCTGCAACATTATAGTGTTTTAAATATAAATCTTTTTAAAAACAGAATAGGCTAGTAAAATTTGACTGGCACTAATATTTTTTATTTGAATTAACTGTCAAAAATACTAATTTATTTAACTTAAAATATTTTCATAAATTACTTATTTTCCAGTTGAACATTAAAAGAAGTTTGAAATATTGAAATTATTTTATCTGAATATTTCAACTATTAAGAACAAATATTTCAATTTTGTTATTGAAGTAGGAGTTTGTTTGTCTTTTCTTTGATCATATAAAACAAAACCAGGTGTTTCAGGTTCCAGGGTTTTAAAATTTAGGTGTTTTAAATAACTCTGATATTTTAGGGTTTTTTTATACACCATTTATCTTCAGTGAAGGGTCAATATTTTAAATATATATTTTGTTTCATCTCAAAAACAGGAAGAATTTTCAAAGTATCGGAATGTCTTGCAGAATGAAACAAAAACGGTTCTTATGCCTTAGTAGACTTGCCAGACTACAGCTTCTTTAATTTAAAAACAGGATTAAATTAAGTACATGTGACATGCTGCTACTATCACAGTCAATGGTGATCTCTATTTAAACAAAAATATTTCACACTGTTGTCAAACTTACTTCCTGGCAGGATTTGAATGGCCATTTTCAGTGGTTTCAGCTGGGCAAGCAGAGGAGTGGAGGGATATATTATGGTCACAGCAAACGAAGTACAGAAGCAAAGAAGATAAGAAGATAAGGAGGAGGATGGAGCCAGGCTCTTTTCTGTGATGTCCAATGATAGGACAAGGGGTAATCGGAGCAAGCTGGAGCACAGGAGGTTCCACATACACATAAGGAAAAACTTTTTCACTGTGAGGGTGACAGACCACTGGAAGAAGCTGCCCAGAGAGGTTGTGGAGTCTCCTTCTCTGGAGACATTCAAGACCCACCTGGATGAGTTCCTGTGTGACCTGGTCTAGGTGATCCTGCTTTGGCAGGGGGGTTGGAGTTGTTGATCTTTCAAGGTCCCTTCCAACCCCTAACATTCTGTGATTGTGTGTGATAAGGTGACAGCATGTTCTCTTAAAGAGCAACAGTCAGGAACTAAAAAAGTCCCTGCTCACATCTGGAGTCTGAACTAAAGAACAGATGGGGCTGAAGAAAAGTCACGTGCAGGACAAACTATGAATGACAAGGTGATTGGGAATAGTCAGCTTGGATTCACAAAAGGAAATCACACTTAACCAACCTGATAACCTACAATGAAATGTCTGGCTTGATAAATGAGAGGAGAGCCATGCATATTGTCTGCTTTTAGCTCAATAAGGCTTTTGGTAGTGTCTCCCTTGGAATCCTCATATAGAAACTGATGAAATATGGGCCAGATGAGCAGACAGTGAGGTGATGTGAAAACTGGCTGAACACTTGAGCTTAGTGTTGTGATCAGTGGCACAAAGTCTAGCTGAAGGCCGATAACTAGCAGTTTACCCCAGGGGTCAATATTGGGTTCAACCCTTTTTCAACATCTTCATTAATGATCTGGATGATTGGGCAGAGCCAATCAGCCATTTTGCGAATAATACCAAACTGAAAGGAGCGGCTGATACACCAGAGGGTTGTGCTACCATCCAGAGGGATCTTGACAGAAATAGGCTATTTGGAACAACTCAACAAAGGCAAGTTCAAAGCCCTGCACCTGGAAAGAATAATACTGAAAAAACAAGCCACCCCAGAAAAGCATGACAATTGCTGTATTACCGACTTGTCTTGTTTTCATTTTCTTTGACCACAAAAAACTACTGTAAACATCAACAGCAATAACCTTCTGTTTTCAGTTCGGTTTTTGAAAAACCTTTAGAGGGAATGCCTGAGAAATACAAGCTCGAAGTGCAGTATGTGATAATAACTACCTTTTGTAGGATGTTTGTCACAACTTAGAAAGCAGAGATGAGACATAAGTAGAGACAGCGAAATCCCGTCTGGTGGGCATACTGTGAACTTCATTTGCTTCCAAAAATTGACTTTTAGCCTGGTACAGGGTAAAAGGGTGGTGACAGAGAGGAAATGGGAATATATTGAACAATATAAAAAGCATCACTTCTCCAGATCACAGACATTTTTTAGCTTTTCTAGCACAATTTACCAAATGTTTACCTTAACAGGTAGCTTTCTGCCTACTTCCCCATATCTTGTCTTTGAAACATTAAAGAAAAGTCACAAGGAAAACTGGGTCTGGGAATTTGTGGCCTATAAGAAAGTGTAGTTTTGTTGCTCAAGTTCTTCAGGCATAAGACAGGACCAAAGTGAAACCAACAGCTAAATTTCCAATACACTTTCTAGCAGGGAAAAATATCATTCCTTTTTCCTGCAGGGGATATAAGGAAAGATGAGTAGATATTTGTTATGTGAAGACTGTCATAACATAGCCCTGCCTCACCTATCTTTTCCACAACATCTTTGATAGCTTCCACAACATCTTTGATAGTTTCCACAACCGTGCTTTTGATAGTTTGCAAGTATAAAGCTGCTTTTATCACAGATATTAAATACTTCTCATGCACCTGCTAAGTTCTTTTGTGTTTGGAACCCCTGTCTTTGTCTTATGCTGTCATTATGACATCAGTAAAAATCATGGCATGCTGAACATTATAGTAATGCACTATGTAATTCGTCTGAGAGATTGTGTAAAACTAATCGGGCTAACACACCAAATAAATTTGCAGAGTACAAGAGTCCAAAAAATGAGGAGAAACACTAATAAGTGTTAAGTCTAGTTTAGAAAACACCTTCTAGCACCACTCAGACCACGCTTCTAAATCAGAAACCCTGCAAAGAGCATTCAAAATACATGTCTGTCTAATAAGATCAAAATCTAAGACATGTCATGATGAAGTCAAAACTCAAAGCATCTTGCCAAAATCTGCTTGTTAACAATTCTGAAAGGAAACTTTTCTATTAGCTATGCAATATAACTAAAAAATAACAGTGGGATCTGTGTTTTTGTATGGTTATCTCTGAAATACCTGAAAGTCTGGTACTATAACCCCACCCTGCATCAGGATTGGATAAATTTACAGATACTGAACAGACACTTCCTTAATATAGTACTAGACTTTGTGTAACACAAGGCATACATCAGTTGGCTTAATAAACTATTGTTGTATATGAAAAGAAAGTTCTAGGTTTCCTTTCATTACATGTCTAAAATCAGAGTTGTCTTTATCACACTGTTAAGAGGGGAAGGAGAACTGTGTTTAATATTTTCTGAAGTAATAACTACTACTCCTTAGAACTTTGAGATTAGAGAAATGTATGATGCATTATAGGGAGGATCATTACAGCAGACTACGTACTCACAAAAGCAACATTTTCATCTCCTCTCACTAAAGGGTTGCAGGGTTGTTTTCCACCTATCATTTCCAGAATAGGCAATCTTTCTGAAGTGCAAGTTTATGGAAGTAAGCCCTCTTGAAAGAGGAAACAATGTCTCACTGTTCCTGTGGATTATGTTCAACCACAAAGAGTTTGATTTTCCCTGTCCATACTAGGAAGTCAAGCAGATGTTCAGAATTCATCCTGAAAATTTCAGAATGCTGAAAATTCTAGTTAGATTATTATGGAGCTGTCTGCACACTTGATTTGCTCAAAAAGAAAGACTCTTTAAGGCAATGTAATGAGAAAGGAAGTCCTATTTTTTCAAAGGATTTTCCTTCCATTCTGTTGTCATGAGTTTATGTATATAGAAAAATATCAATTCAAAATTGAAAGGAAGAGTCAAATTCTAGGAAGTTGATTTTATGTTGTCAATGTTACAGTAACATTTTAAGGGAAAACTTTTAAAGCTTACTGGATTGAACTACTCCTCATGCCAGACATATGTCTAAGACAGTTGTGCTTGATTTTCTTTGTAGCCTATACTCAGTCACGAGATACTGTGGCTTGAAATGCCTATGCAATTTCAACATGACATCATACATTTCATATTGCCTTTCTCATCCTCTGACATCAATGAGCTGCTGCTTAGCTTTATTGTCAGTGATATTGATAGCTATGGTTTCTGTTACATTTTCAAGATTACTCTTCAAAAGTTCCCTGAAGGGTCTCTTAAATGAACCAAAATTTGAATTCTATGGAAAAAAAAAAAAATATCCAAAAGGGAGATCTATTCCTGGTACTGTGCTGAGATGCCTGTGTATGTCATACAGATCTGCCTGTCGAGATCATACAGGAGGCTAGTCTAAGACAGTTCTTGTGTACATTATTACAAACTTGAAGCATTCTGTTAAATAAGAAGAGCTACATTCCTTTCCTTTTTTTTTTTTTTTTTCCTGGGGGGAGGGTGTGGGATGGGGAGAGAGTGAGGTGGTGTTTGGGATTTTTTTGCCTCTTCATACCTCTGTTACACCACGGAAAAGCCATTAAGAAAAAGAAAACTGCTTTTAGAAGTGATAAAGTGTTCTAGAAAGAATTATGCCAGAATATTTGTATTCCAGCTATGGTTGAGGGAAGAGAGAGAGTGGAATTTTAAGCAATGTCCAAGTTTATTTTTAACCTTTGGTTTGCACCTATCCACCAGAGCCAGATTGTAAACTACAGAATTCCTGAGACAATAAATGAGTATCAAAGAGCCAGTGGTCTGGGCTAATGTTCAGAAGGAATATAATCTGAGTGAAAGGATCAGAGAATCAGGGTCAGCAGCGTTATACTTATTTACACCACTACAGCATATGTATTTTTTAAATATTAATCATGCTACAACACTCCCCTGCTTCCCATGTGAAATCCACATATTTTCTAGTTTAAGTACTTTATCATAATGACTGTGAAAAGTTTTGTCCTCTGAAGTTTTACTACATCTTACCACTACACTCATACTTAACTAGAATCGCAACGTCAAAGATTAAATGGGAATTCAGGCAAGGACTCCTTTTATTTTGTTTTTTCCAAACAAATGGTCACAAATACTGTATAATCAGAAGATTAGTATTTCCAATCCAGAGCCTTATTTCACTACTGGTCTATAAGATTATTAATCTACACATTTTTTCCCCAGTTACCACTTGGACCTCTTCAGAGTTCCCTCTCCCCCCGACTCCCCCTCCAGTTTGTTATCTACAGCTGACGAATCACAAACAATATTAGCAAATCTTTCAACTTTTTCTGAAGAAAAATTATTCTGATATAATTCAGAGAGATCCATCACTTTATATCCCTCCAGTAGAAACAATACTTCTTTCTTTTGTCTGTAGCTCCACACATTGAGGAAGAACCACACAGAACATGCGACACATATAGGAAGCTTAGATTAATTATCCTGGATCTCAGACACTGGAACATTTATTAATCTCTTCTGAGTGGTGTGTTAACCAGGCCTACATCACCATCAGGTGACTACCTGCAGACAGAAGGTTCTGGGGCTCCTTACACAATGCTTTACTGAGATATAATATGCTAGAGAACATCTTTGTATCAAACTGCCTGAAAGAATGGGTAAGGAGTCCGTTAAAAGGTGTGGATATGGTCCTCATGGGGGACTTCAGCCAACCTGGTATCTGTTGGAGGAACAAGACAACAGGGCATAAGCAATCCAGAAGGTTCAAGAAATGCATTGATGATAACTTATTCCTCCAATGGATAGAGAAGGCAAGAAGCAAAGGTGTTATACTGGACTTTGTTGTCACCAACAAAGAGGGGCAGGTGGGCCCCTCTGTAGGCCCTTTCTGGAAGGAAATGGGAAATCTGGTTACCTGGGATATGGAGAAGGCTGTGGTACACAATTACTTTTTTGCCTCAATCTTCACTGGTAGTGAAGACAAGTGCTCCAGAGCCTAAGCCACAGAAGGCAAAGGCAGGGACTGGGAGAATGAAGAACTGCCCGTTGTAGAAGATCAGGCTTGAGGGCATCTAAGAAACCTGAAGTTGAACAAATCCATGGGACCTGATGAAATATGTCTGTGGGTCCTGAAGGAACTGGCAGACAAAGTTGCTAAACCACTATCCATCATATCCATGGCAGCCTAGTGAAGTTCCCACTGACTGGAAAAGGGGAAACATATCCCCCATTATTAAAAAGGAAATAAAGGAAGACCTGGGGGACTACAGGGCAGTGAGTCTCATCTTTGTGCCTGGCAAGATTGTGGCATGGATCCTCCTAGAAACTGTGCACATGGAAAATAAGAAGGTAATTGGTGACAGCCAACATGGCTTCATTAAGGGCAAATTGTGCCCGACAAATATGGTGGCCTTCTACAATGAGGTTATAATACTGGTGGATAAAGGAAGAGAAACTGATGTCATCTACTTCGGTTTGTGCAAAGCACCTGACATTGCTACACAGCATCCTTGTGTCTGAATTGGAGAGACATGGATTTGATGGATGGATCACTCAGGGTATAAGGAATTGGTTGGATGGTCACACTCAAAGAATTGCTGTCAACAGCTCAATGTTCAACTGGAGACCAGTGATGAATGGTGTTCCTTAGGGTTTGATGTTGAGACCAGTGCTGTTTAACATCTTTGACAGCAACATGGACAGTTGGATTGAATGCACCCTCAGGAAGTAGGCTGATGACACCAAGCTGTATGGTGTGATGGACATGCTTCAGAGAAGGGATACCATCCTTAGGGACCTTGACAGACTTGAGAGATGGGCCTGTGTGGACCTCCTGAAGTTCAACAAGGCTGAGTGTAAGGTTGTGCACCTGGGTCTGGGTAATCCCAAGCACAAATATAGGCTGGGTGAATTGAGAGTAGCCCTGCAGTGGAGGACTTGGGGGTGTTGGTGAAAGTAGAGCTGAATATGAGCCAGCAATGTGTGCTTGCAGACCAGAAAGCCAATCACATCCTGGGCTGCATCAAGAGAATAGTGACCAGCTGGTCGAGGAAGGTGATTCTCCCCCTCTGCTCTTGTGAGACATCACTTGGAGTACTGTGTTCAGCTCTGGAGCCCCCAGCATAAAAAAGACATGGGCCTGCTCAAGCAGGTCCACAGGAGGGCCACAAAGATGAACAGGGGGCTGGAGGACCTTCCCCTATGAGGACAGGCTGAGAGAGTTGAGATCATTCAACAAGGAGAAGAGAAAGCCCTGGGGAGACCTTATAGCAGCTCTCCAGTAGTTAATGGGGACGTACAGGAAAGATATAAGGGAGTGTAAGAATGGGATGAAGGGTAATGATTTCAGACTGAAAGAGGATACATTTAGATTAGATATTAGGAATAATTTATTTACTATGAGATTTGTGAGACATTAGAACTGGCTGCCCAGAGAAGTTGTGTATGTCCCCTCCCTGGAAGTGTTCAAGGTAAGGTTGAATGGGTCTTTAAGCAACCTGATACAGTAGAAGGTGTGATTGTCTGATCTTTAAGGTCCCTTTCAACCCAAAACATTGTATGATTCTGTGTTTCTATCATCCTGTGATATATTCAAGCAACATCTACTATACAGCAGTAGAGTGGTATTTCATTTAAGTAACAGTAAGTTACATTTTGACAGGAAAATAAATACATGCTTCAAGGCTACTGCCTTAGCAACATAGACAGTGTAAGTTTTCATAGGTCTGTATGTTCAGTGTGGACACGCAGCACTTCTATACTACTTGAAACTTATTAAAATATTCAATCTGATGATCTGGTCAGATTGTATTTCGTATACATTCCATGGCAATAAACTCATTATCAAGTCTAGGTACATGATACCTTAATGTCTTCAAAATCAGCCATCACCCTCCTGACTAGCTCCTGAACCTGGTCTAGCCACTTTACTATAGTTTCAAGGAAGATATCCTGATAGTCAGGTATACAAAGAGTGGTTTAATACAAGGAGCCATACAAGATCACATACTAATGAAGCACTTCACTGTGTTCTCAGTCTATTCATGCTAAAACGTGTATTTCTATTTGTGGTAACAATGGAACACAATTACTTGTGTATAAGATGGGCATCACTGTTCTGAAAGGAAATACGGTCTTAATGGGATGAATGCCTGTACAACTCATTAACCTTTGAAAAAAGAAAAGACTTTGTGTGCAATAATATCTTCCTAAGAGAAAACAAGAACAAAAAAAACCAGGTCAAGTGTCACAGTGATTTAATATGCTGCTTTTATGCTTTAAGAAATCTTTATAACACTAAGGATTTTCAACAGACACAAGTTCAGTCATAACTATTGGCATGACCAATGCGTCATTGCAGAAGCAAGGAGCTCCCAGCACTATCAGTGCTCTTTTTCTGTCACTTTCCAATGGCATATAAGAATCCTGGAACTCAGCAGGGCTTGCTTAGTGTTTCCCAGAACTGCAGGAGGTAGCAATTTTGTAGCAGCATTATCACTATTCTTCCAAACAATGCTGCCCATGTGGGGCTCAAAACACAAAATCTCCCTGTCTCTACTGACTAGATGCACAGCCCAGGTCTGTGCCCACCTTACTTTTACCTGCTTATAAACAGGAAGTGATGGGTACAGGACGGTCTGGGACAGCAGATTACCACATGCTAGGAGAAGAAAGGCAAAGAGCACAGCCTACAATAAGATTAGTTTCCTTTCCCTTTGTCCTTCTGTCCTTCTACTCATTACTGAAGTGATTCATGACTTGCACAGTTTCTTTTGCCTTGACTTGCTGACCTTCAGTAGAGGTTTTATTTATAACATCTGGTAGTTGCTTATGCCTATGTTAGAAGAGCGCCATTCAGCACCTGGTGTTTCTTTTTCAGCTACACTGAGGCAACTTTAAGATTCTTTTAATGAAACAGAGAGGAAAGACTGTTCATCTTCTGATGTTTAGGAATAATTAGGTTCTTTATTCTCTGGAAGTGGGGAAAAAAAAAAGCAAACTGATCTTTGATTATTAAGACCACCTCAATAATCAATATAGCTGTTGTAACTAATCCCTATGATGTCAGTGAAAGAACATGGCTTCTTTTGTGAGATTTAAAGTTTCAAACTACTTCCACTGTTTCTATGAAAAGTTTATATCTGTGTGTAGCCACAATGTCCATCCATATGCTAATATAGAAAGAGATCCAAGAGCATACTTGCATGTTAACTATTTAGCCTCTTACTATCAGCTCACAATTGATGTTTCATGCATATAGGTTATCCTGTGAGGAATACACTGAACAGAGTTTGGTCATTTTTTATTACACCTGAAAATGGATGCACTATTCCTTTATGCTCTTAGTAGTGAGAATAAACTATTAGAAGCTTTAAAAGGCGCAAGAAAATCCTAAGGGCTCTGGCTGATCTTGTGTTGTGCTTTTGGTAGAAATATTTACACAGTCAACACCGAGGTTAAAAAACAGACACAAAAAAATCACACCATTAGGAGAAGAGATCCTGAGCTATTGTCTGAGAAGATGAAAATTATTAGTGTGGAGGTGTTTCAGAAGCAGCACCCTCTGCTCAAAGCCTGAGTAGCAGAAGGAGAAACACTAGGAAACAAGTTCACAGGTAATAAAAAATATTACAGTCTCTGTGAGTTTTACATACAGCTCAGCAATTCTGACTGAGCACATACTTAAGTGTTTTGAGTTATTTGGACACAGTAGCAAGGATTCCAGCTGCACAGTATTTTACATTAGGATTGGAAGGTGGTAAGGGAGAGGTATCTGACCACTTCTATATGCATCTAAATATGAAAAAATGAATGAAAATCAAGCCTGGATCAGTGGTAAAAAAGGACATTAATACATGTAAACTAAAATGTCATTAAATATAAAAATAAGGTAAATCTGCTGGTATCAAATAATATTTCAGACAGCACTCTGTGTTAAAAAAAATTACTCTAAAGGAAGAGGTGTTCTAAATGTGGTAATTCAAGTAGAAGTCAGCTCTTTTTCTTTGGTGAGTAACTATGCACAGCTATTTTATACATTGCATTAAACAGTTAATGAATTTCATTTTAAAGGGTTCAGTGTCCTAGAAGGAATTATTCCTAGATTTTAAAATGTCGAGCATGAGAAACATAATATTAACTTTAAATAGTGTTCAACTGTAGAACATACATTGCACACTCCTTGTGTTTGCATTAGTTTTCTTCCCACTCCTCTTGCTCTGAATTCCTGTATTTCAATGCTGAGTTTCATGTATGCCTTGTATCTGGAATGATCTGGGTGCTAAACCAAGCCCTGGAACCCAAAGCTTCATTGACAAATGAACTTGTAATGGTGTTAAGCAAACATCTGGGTTTTTACATCACTGAAAATGAAGTTACAGGAGACAGCATTTCCCCCATCAAGTGTTAATATACATTTCATTAGTAATTTTTGCTTGCATGTGAACAATTTCCTCTCTACTTTTCCTAAATTAAGAAAAAAAAAAAAGTCCACAGGAGTGGCAGGAAGATTAAATTTTCTCTTGCCATCATTTAGTGGTTTTTGTATAAGTCACATTGACACATGCTGTCATAGCCTAATTTCTTCTTAGGTGTCTTGCTACTTTAAGGCCATTGGGTTGTGGTTCTGGTCTCTATGCATTTGAAGGTTTTACAATATGAAAGACTGTTAAAAGGTAGGCTTTCAGTGCTGATATGCAAGAGATCTCTGGCTACCAAAAGAGGCTTCCTAAGTTGAAGCACATTATTTTCAATAAGGATTTACAATGTACATTAACATCACCTACAAATGCTGTAACCAGATCTTACATGTTTTTAGTTGAGCATGCCTTAAGAACAATAAAGAACTTCCTCATTCTTTAAGATTCTACACTACCCACATCTTTGTGACATATGTCTCGTGTTTCTCTGTAGAAATTACCTGGTAAAATACGAGGGGGTTTATTTGTAAAATATGTAGTATTCTTAAAATTACCTCCATGTAAAATTTAGTGCACTAAGACACATCTCTTTACCATTTATTGCTACATGCTTCCTTTAGAGGAAAGCTTGATCCCTGACTCCAAAATATTTTACTTTTCTTTTCAGGATGATCACTGAGAATCTCTATCCATGCAAACTGTCCTTTTACCATTTGATGCAAAAATTCTGGTAAAGAGCAAGACTGTTTCCTGCTTTTCAGTCCTGTTTCATACATGGAGTTTGTTACATAGTGGAAGGCTTTGTGGTTCACAGAGACTTAATGTCTTCAAAACTACCTTGGATCAATAAAGGCCATGTAACCTGCTCATAGCTGAAAGCTGCAGTATAGAGCTGTCCTCTGTGGACAGCTAATGAAGTACAAAATCTACTGTTCTTGGTGACGTCAGTAAAGAGGCAGTAATATATAGTAAATTCCCTTTCAAAAGGAAACCAGAAAGTAGACATGTGAGATCCCACTTGAACTGCACCAACCTGGGACAGGGAATTTCACCCTCCAAGGGTGTTAGTAAGCAATTTTTTCATATTTAATAAACTCAAATTTTCAGACAATGAAGAAAATGATACATTAAGACCTCTTTTTCTGGAAGTGTACAGGGTAGGTCCTTTCACAATCTAACCATGATGATACTAGGAAAACTCTGAAAATAAAAATATCTCAACATAGTCTTATATACATTCTCTGCATGACTGTATGGCCTTTCATTTCAGATATTCTTGTATAGATACCTGCCTAAATTTAGATATGTACTTAAGTCTAGTAATCCTTCCTTATCTGGCATGTGTCTGCAGCAAAAGGCATATTTATGTGTTTCCTAGAATCTGGAATGAAATTAATAATTTACTAGGATATGAAACTGTTTCAACATTTAAATCCCAAACCTTAGCCTCATTGCTGGATAAATGTAAGCTTGTTTGTTTGTTTGTTTCTTCCTTCCTTCAGGCAAGAAAAAGCAGCACTTGAAAAGCCAACAATATTTGGACACATGAACTTTTTCCTTTTGCTAAGATTTCTGAAGAAATAAAAAGAAAAAATAAGGAAATCTGAAGAATATTGCTACAGAACTAAGGCTGTTATATTAGTTGGGTTGTATTACAATCCTATAAATCTAAACATTTTGATTTGGAGTTGCAGAAAGAAATTCATGATGAAAAAATCAGTGTCAGAAATTGTTGAGGCTGTTGTGTATTGCAGACGGAGGCGAACACTTTTGTTTGAATATTTCATGATTTATTATTAGTTTCTGTTTTCATCTTTTACACAAGCAAAGATACTTCAAACTGTAGGAATAAATATATATGACAAGTGAAGCTGGAGACATTTTTGTTTGCCATGTATTTAAAGTATGTTTCACAATTAGAGTAGCAATTAAGTGTCACTAAATTGTAATGCATGTTGTAATCTCAGATAGGAAAATGAATTCATACGAAGTGTTTCTCATTCTGAAGAAAATCAGTAAATGACCAGATTTAATAAATACCACTGCAAAACACTGGGAAACATTTCTGCAGGATACTAAGAATTTTCTCCCTTTGAGTTCTTAAGACTGAAAAAATCCTTACAAATCCTTATAAAAAAGCATATTATCGAACTACGCTAGAATAACTTTAAAGTTGTTTGTCCATCTTTAGATTAGTAAATGGACCGGAACCTTACAATACTGGTGTGTATTGTAATAGAGCTATATTGTCCAGTTTGCTTATTTTCATACCTCTTATCCGGGCAGTAGAAATACTAAAATTCAAGGTCATACTATAATGGATCATTCAAGGCTGCAGAGTGCAAGACTAAACAAGTGGTCTTCCATCATAACTAGTTGAAGCTGGACCAGACTAAGAGGAACTGCATCTATCATCACTTTCAGGAACATTAAGGAGTCTGATAGCTCTCTGAGGAGCAGACTGACCTCACGGAGGAGTATCTTTTCCTCACACATCAGATAGATAGATAGATATGATGATCAGCTACTTTGAATTAATGGAGCTTTTAATCTGCCTGTTGAGATAGGCTCCGGGATCCTGATGTCTACAAAAAAAAGCCCAGAAAATAAAAACCTCAAATATAGCAGAGAAATCAAGTCCTAAAAGCTCTATGTACCAAAGATACATGTCACAGTATGAAGAATCAACATATGTGATCTGACAGAAGTTTTACACGTTATGACAATGTGTACCAACTTCAGACAGACTACGGCAATCTAGACACATGACACAGTCGCTGTCATCAGCTTGACTCTTGCAAAAGTTGAGAGCCAATGTTTGTTTCAAAATTACCTTCAGTTGTCTACCCAAATCTATTGCAATTCTAATCGCCTGATTTTTCTGCCTTGTAGCACTTTCTATTTATGAAAATATGAACTACAAAGACTTCTGCAGAAACATTTTTTATATTCAAGCTAAGGATATATTTGTTTGAATTACGCAAAATATTTTTTTATATAATATGCATCTGGTATGTAGATATGTGTCACAGGGACATTTTCTGGTCATGGGCAAAAGTGAAAAAGTGATAAAGCTTTACTATCCATAAAGTGATCTGTCTTTCTATAACATGTTGACAAGTCCAAAACACAGCTTCCTTTACTAAGATTGAAATTGCATATATAGGAATTTGCAGACCCAAAATTGCATTCAGGATTTCACCTAATGTTTTGTTGCAGTAAAAATTTCCTTAGAAATTTGTTATTCCTATGGAACAAATTGCCAGTTAATTGGCATCAGGTTAGCTTCAATTTACCTGTCAAATGCATTGTATGAGCACTTGTACTTCTCTGCAACAGCTTCAGTATAAAGGAAATAGTCACAATATGAATAGCGATAATAAAAAAACACCTCAAAATTGTCTACATACACACTTGAACATCTACCATTCCTGCATTTAAATGTAGTACAAATACAGGCTTATGGCAGAAAGGATCCTAACTTCCCTGGTGCATATTAGCAAACATTAGCAAAATTAATGTCTTCTGACTACTGGTTTCTTAGTTACTGTATTCAGTGCAAGCGGAGGACCAGGAGATTTATCCTTAGGCAGAAGTTAAGAGAAGATGTGAACATCTGCCTTTTTCCTGTATTTTATTCAAGATGTCACTCTATTCTTTGAGTACTGACTGTTTGAAAAGTCTATTAATTTGATTTATGCCACTTTGGGGCCAGTACAGCCGACAAAGGCAATTAAATATACTGTGCTGCCCTCATTTCTAATCTATGAAATGAGTGCAAAATTCTGAGTCAGTAGCTTCAACAGGAGCCACAGGAAAAACGAAATTAAAACCATTCAGTCATCTCACAGAACAAAAAAAATATTTCTTGTGATGACTTGAGAGTCCATGACAAGCCCTTTATGAACTGAAGGATCCACTTATCTGGAGAAAGACAGCTTAAGATCCACAAAACAACTCAATTTTGGAAGCAGATTCTTGCCAAATGGAATTCAATGTTCAAACATGCATCAATAAATAGGCCTTCTGTAACAGAAAACAAATTACCTCTCCTGAATCCATCAAGGGCGTGGGCATAGTGTCCAGCTGGCTTTTTTTGTTTTCTTGGATATTTTCTCAAAATATGAAACAGGATCTCAGACTGCTGCAGACTCTCAGGATTCATTCAATTGCCAGAAACAGTTGTAATCAAGAAAAACTGCTGTGCTCTTCTAGCACATTTCAACAAACTCAGAAAAAAAAAAATTAAAATTCACATAATCTATTGATTTGCACACATTAAAAAGACTTACAAATTTTGAAGCTGCACATTTCAAGTTAATTGGCATCAGGTTAGCTTCAATTTACCTGCCAAATGTATTATATGAGCATGCTGTGAACCAGCATCTTGAACTTTACACAATCTGACTTTGACAGCTGGAGCAGCTCCTTCAAAGCCTGTATTGCTGCGGATCTATTCCATTTTCTTTTCCTGTTTACTTACTCTTGAAGAAGACAATTAATTTCTCCATCTGGCAGAGAATGTTATAATCACATTACTTGTGACATTCATTGATAAAGCTTCAAATTACTGAGCTGCAGTAGGCCAGGACTGATTAAGTTGATCAAACCCATGCCTGCTTCTGCTTGTATTAGAAAACGGGTAACAACTGTTGGCATTGCCGTTCCTCTTCCTTTACAGAATAACCTCCTGCAACTGTACAGCTTGAGAGCAGATGAGAGAGAAAGCAGCTTTGCAGAAGACAACTTGGGAGTCCTAAAGGTGAGCAAAAGTCAGCAGTGTGTTCTTCTGGCAAAGGCGGCCAACCACACACTGGGTTATATTAAAAGAATGCAACCATTAGGCTACAGCAATAGTTTCAACAAAGTTTCTCTGCCAAAATTTAGATCACATTTTCTTTAGGGGAAAAATAAAAAGCTGCTCAATGAATATCTTACACTTCGTAACATGTAATTCTGATGCTTCAGGTATCTTTGCATTCATTTTCTCCCACAGAGCAATGGCAAAGCATCAGACACTGCTCAAAGAACACTTCTTGAAACATTTAAAAAAAAAAAAAGTTAAAAAAACCCCCACCAAACAACTTCCTCATCTTCATTTAATATGATTCCATGAACATATAAATTTTGAAGAACAAATTCTGACATAATACCTGGGAAGATACAGAGACTCAGAGGATGCAGCTACTGCTGTCATGTTTCAGTGATGCTGGTATATTTATTTGTGTGAGTCCAGACAGGGTGCTAAACTATCTATCAGCTGCAGGCAAATACGCACACTGAATATCCTTTAAAAAGCTGCTATATTCAAACATATTAAAGAGGTACATATTAAAGAGGTACACTGTATCATCAGAAATCAAAAAGTTTGCTTCATTTGTAGAAACCTTTCCTATTAGAACCGTAAGAAAACCATTTGTAATTTTTCATGGATTCTCAGATTATAATCCTGAGACTCAGTTATCTGATAAAGATATATTCCAGAGTGCTCTATGGCCTTTAAGAACTTAGCAAGTCAAGAGCTAGGACCTTTCAGACAAGGCTCTGTCCCCTACACTCTTCACTCTAGTGAGAAAGGATGAAAAACAACTGAAGATTCACTTCAACAAGAATATCACAGACCAACAGGAAAACAAACAGAATCAACAGGTGCTGTAAAATCTATCAAGAGAAGCAGATTACTAGCAAAATGAGATAGATACCTATTTTAAATCATAAATAACTCCATATGTGAATAATTTGATAAATTATGTAATCTTGTCTTCTCATGAAGATAGATTTGACCCTTGGCACTGACTTTTATGGCAAAGTTTCAGGTGGTTTTGAGTATCACCTCTGCAAGGAATTAGAATTTAAAGACATTTTTTGTAAATATCATTATGCCTAATAGATATGTTTCTGATCTACCAAATCAGAATTTTATCAGTTTTTATTTCTCTCAAACTATCTGAGGTCACCTGTGTATGTTCCTTAGTTTTACTTTACTCTGAGCAAGAAGATATTTCAATTTATTTCTTGCAGTTTATTTTCATGAAACTAGTAACAACAAGTAATAGGAGGAAAGCAACACTTCTTATGTTTAAGCATAACTTGATGTAAGTGAGTTTGTGTGCAAGGAATGTAGTTTGATTTCTCTTGTGTCTCATAACCTTTCATCCTCTAGGGCTCATATTTGTGTTTATCAGTGGGTACAGATTTTATGCACATAAATGATAGGGAGAAATTCTTTGAAAAGCACATAAAGCACGTAACCAGGTGGAGCAAGACTGAAGTATATGTAGCAAGATTTGGAATATTATCTTCTACCTCCAAAGAGGGACAATGTTTCTACCGTGGTTATGGAGCAATTACTTTAAGATCTGTTTTTCATGCAAGTGGCAACATCACAGAACATGAGATGCAAAGTGTCTCAAATTTGAAAGTTATGTTAAAACAAAACACTAACAAAATTATATTAGTCTCACCATTTTTACTACACATATTAGATAAAACTACGTTGTTTAGAAAACTCCATAAAATTATGAAGCACCTGGCAGATTCCTTTACATATACAGACATCATCCCAAACTCAATAAGCATGTGTTGCTTAAATTGAAGGATTCATAGAGTTTCAGCTGGAGCTCCTCATGGGTTTTAAGAGAAATAGTGAATCACAGAATCACAGAATCGTTATGGTTGGAAGGGACCTCCAGGGTCATCAAGTCCAACCTTCTCCTAGCATCACTCTAACCACTACACCACTACACCATATCCTCTCTAACCACTATACCATATCCTCAAGCACTGCATCTATTCGTTCTTTAAACACCTCCAGGGATGATGACTCCACCACCTCTCTGGGCAGTCTATTCCAGTGCCTAACTACCCTCTCAGTGAAGAATTTCTTCCTAATATCTAACCTAAACCTCCCCTGACGCAACTTGAGGCCATTTCCCCTCATCCTGTCATTACTAATTTGAGAGAAGAGACCATGCATTTATATAAAAGTACAAAATGATTTCTCTAAAATAATGTCACTGAAAGAGAGTTCTTAGTACTTTATGGAAATGAAAGAATGTGCAACCTGACCCCTAAATCTCAGCCTGGAGGTCCTGTGAGGTGAGTCACAGGTAAGGAAATGGGATTACAGAATGTAGATCCCTATGGGTTTTACAGGAAACAAGAAGGATGATTAACATATATGCCCCATGTTTTTTTACTGGCTAAGCTGTTTGTTTGCTTACTTGTTTTGGCCACACTTGGAATAAGATCTTTAAATGTTGATATCTGAAGTCTTTTATTATGTCTTTAAGAGGATCCAGTCTCTGTGTAGAAGTACGAATAAAGCATGTCACATTTCAGTCAGATTCACATTTTTTGGCCTTCTGATCTGATTTTTGAAAGTAGAAGGTTAAAAATATTTTATGCTTTAACTGTGCCAGCTCAAACTTAGTTTAATTTGAGCTGCTAGCAAGTTAGGAGAGACTATCCAGAGAGATTTCACAAGGCCCCTGTCTACGGAAAAATATTTTCTTTCCTATGTATACCATGTGTGATCACCACTTTGTGGCAGACATTCAAAACAGATGTCCACAATTAGCAATCCCACAATTCCTGATTGGTGTTTCTTGATGCATTTATACTGATATGCAGCTACTGCCTCAAGAGCGGACTTCAGGTCAAATTTGTCACTTCTATACACTGTTTGCTGCACAGTCTCAGGGCTTTCTTGGGTAATCTAGCTAGTATTCCTGGGGAAAACCTATGCTTTTTCCGGAACTTGAATATCTTCCTTGCCACCTAGTCCAACAGCTTTCTGTCAGCCTATTTTCCATTGCAGCTCCTGTATTGGATCCATATCTAGCAGACAAAACAGCCTGGTGTGTTTCCTAGGATGACCTTAACTTCATCTGTCAAGATAACATGTGCTTTGTAGCCAGCCTGACTTTGTTTGCCTACTCAATGAAAGGAAAGAGTAAAATCTTGAGAATGCCAAGAACTTCAAGTCACTCAGTTGATGTTTGAAACGGTTCAACTACGACTTCAAAAGTATCTGAGCTAACTAGTTCAAAGCTAGTTTAAGCACCGAGTCAATATTCTTAGGGTATGCCACTAAAATGTTAGCGGGGTTGCTCAGAACCCTGAAGTAAACATTTGATACCATGGGCCTGATCACACCTCATGACTATTGATTATGTTTATGACTGATGTTTAGGGGCTGAGGATTTGGGGTTTTTAAATGTTTTTGGATAAGACTATGAAACTGTAAGCACCTCAGTAGAACAGAGAAATTACTGCAATTTGTAGAAATATACCCTTGCTAACTTACCGTCCCATCTTCACATTTTTCTTCTGCTTCCATATTTTTAGTCACTGCATAAAAATATATATATATAAGAGATCTTTTATAGTCAAGATATATTAAGTGAAATTTCATTTCAAATTCTTACTCATATAATACAGTGCCTTGACAAAGTATCACCAGTGAACATATATTTTAAAAACAGTTCCTGACAAGTTAGAAACATACCTTGAGAAACATTACTTCATCTGTTTTATCACCCTTTATCTTATCCCTACACTATACTGAATTCAGTTTCCACTGCCGTCTTTTACTCTCCTCTGGTGGTGAATGGCCTCTGGAAAATACTGGGTGTGGATAGACTTCCTTGCTCACTAGGGAAGAGAGGAGTTTTCCCATCCCAAGAAGTATTGGTTGTTATTGTTCCTCACACACCCTTCTGAATCACATAAAGTAACTCCATGCTTTTCAATATCAGTCTTTTCAACACAGGACGAGTGAAAAAAAAGTACTTGTAGTCATGCCTTCTACTAAAAGGCACAAGAAGTACCATTTACCAGGCACATGGATAAACTCCACCCTTGATATCTACCCACAGATCTTTGATTTCTGTGGGAAATAGTTAGGCACATTATATACAGTAGATACGAAGAGCATAAATTTTGCCCTTCAACAAAGTCAGTTTATTGTGAGGTTATTGCTTCTTCATGCTTTTGGTTAAGTTCTGTGTGTTCATCCCTGTTATTCAGAGGGACTCAACAGTTGTACAGGCAGATTGTATGCAAACTGAAAAATGCAGAGTTTTTTGCATGATAAAAGAGTCAAATGCTAGCTATCTACCATAAAACATAGGAGGGTGTGTGGTGTATTTTCATGTGGACAAAGAGAACTCCACCTATTTCCATTTGGGATTTATCACTGGCTTCTCTCATATTCATTCCAAAGATGGCAAATAAATTAGATCATTTGAAACACATAGGAGGTGTTGTTAAAATGCTGGTTTGTCTTCAGCTCATAGAATTGTCACAAATGTACTGGAGGGAATGCCAATACAATATTTAGTTGTTTAAAACTAATATTTTTAAAATATAATCATCATGTTTTGATCTGAACTGCACAATAGGCACATTCTCTGTGAAAGATACATATTGTATTCTTCCTATTGCTAAGAAACAGGCCCCATCCTTTCCTTCCTTTAAACAGGATTTTTCTTCTAAAAATTATTTCCTATGTATTTGACACTAGGAATAGACTAAACACATAGCAGAGGATGCACAGTAAAGGAAAGAAAACAATATTGATGCAACTATTCTTCCTTATCTTTCTTCTGTCTTTTTCTAGAATATCTGTAGGGTAAAGGGGGAAGGAAACAGTGCCAGAATGTCTATCAAAGAACCTGTTTCATACCTGTTCAGGAAGTGAAAGGATGATGTAAATACATTTTCCCTGAATTTCACCTCTGAGCATGCAAAAAACCTCAAGAGTGTCCTAAAAAAGGGTATTATACACATGGAAAAATATTTGTCCTCAATTTTAGAACAAATATGTTTCTACAATATTTGAGCTATGGCACAGTCTCAATGAGAGTGAAAACATTACTTAAATTCAGGATTTATAACATTTAAAATATTCTAAATCCTACATTTAAAAAAACCCAAATAATATACTGATAGAGATTTAGGTAGATTCTAGACAAGCACTTTGTAGCATATATTCAGTTGCTTACATCTAATTCTTTGCTTGTTCTGTACAGTCCATCAATATTTTCCTGCAAAATATATCTAAGTCTAACCACAGCCAAATCTTCTACATGAAATTCAA
>JAVFHW010076086.1:49278-74092 GCA_032159205.1 Eurystomus glaucurus suahelicus | reverse complement strand
CGGCCCCAGGGCCCGCCGTGACAAAGCCCTAAGTGGGGCTTCGGCCTTCGTACGGCCCTTTTCCGGGAAACGGGCAGACGGGGGCCGCTGCTGACGTGGAGAGCCACCGAGCCCCAGGCGCCGAGGCTTCTGCCTGCGCGCCTGGTGTACCGGCCCTGGCGCTGTGGCTACCGGGCTCCAAAACTTTGGTAACCACAGTGAAAACTGTTTTCCAAAGCCATGGTCTAGCCCCTTCTCGCGTTCGCAGCCCTGCCCTTCCTCACCTCACCTCAGCCTCAGTCCGTGCCTGACAGGCAGCGGTAACCAGAGGAGGGTAGGGGCCACACAATGCCTCCACAATCCCTGGAAAGCATTAGATGTTACTCACCAAATCCTTGCTGCTCTGCCTGCTAATGGACATTTAAAACAATCACTCCCAAGTCCTCTTATTGATGGGAAAACTATGGAACACACAATGGGGAAAAAGACATAGCTTACAGGGTTTGGACTTGTGCAAAGCTACAGGCCAAACGCTAGTTTCACTGATTGATCTAGCACCTTTTGGACTCTAGGGACCTTTTGGTGTTAATAATAGAGAACTTATGTAACAGAAGACTGCACCGTGAAGAGATAAAGCTGCCACAAGGAGGCACACAATTTCTCCCTGTGTTCAGAACACAGCGTATGCCTATTTTCATCAAACATGCCTAACGCTCTGGGTACAAAAAGACAAAACAGTCTGATGTGGCATAATCATTCAAAAATGGGAGGAGAAAACTCCATATTTAATGACATGCAGCTTTTCATTCTCCATCTTAAATACAGCACAAAAGTTTTGCTGTCAAAATAGTTGTTGCTGATGTTTGCAATGGTGTTTTTATTATCATTACACTATTTATGAACTAGTTTCATCTGAATTAATTCTGACAGTTTGGAAGTTCAAATTACCCAAAAGTCCTAAATTCCCCAAAGCTTCTTACTCTGCCCTCATTTTTAAATGACATAATTTCTCATAAACAGTAACTGTTTCATTTGCCAGATAATATTTTGATTGTATGCTAAAAGTTGTAAAGGATATACACTACCTCAATATTCAGCATGGTTGTCCATGGGTTCCCCTTTGCTGTTGACATAAGGGATTGCAGAATTCTCCGAGTCCTCCCCTCCAGATGTCACCTACTGATAAGAAACTTGTGTCATGAGGAAATAGCCAGTGTTCTGTTAGCACAGAAACTCGAGTAATTTGTTACAGAAACTGAGGCATGGATGTTATCTCCACAGACAACTCACATGACATGAAGTGTTATCCACTGAAAGATTAAGTATTGCAAACTAAGGCTAGACTTTTTTTTTCTCCTCAAGACTAGAATGACTCCATTGAAAAGCTGAGGTTTTGTTACTAAAAGGTGTCAAGAAGGGTTGATCCTGCTTGAACAACAGGTCAGTAACGTTTCTTCTGTATATACTGCTCAGTATCTTCTTTCCCAAATACAAATTATTCTTGGTCTTCCAGTAGCATCATACTCTTTCATGAGATACACAGAGAGAACACACCGGTTCTCTTCAGAAGCTGCCAGTTCCTTTTCTCAGTCATGTAGGCAAGTGCCTCAGCACTTATCCCTCATCTGTTACATTATCTCATCAATTTAGTGAAGCATGGCCTTGTTCTTTGACTGCTAGAGGTCATGGGAGCTTGGCAGGCAATCACAGAATCAATTCCTAAATCCTCAAAACTTTTGCTGTCAGTACTTCTCTTTTTTCATTTTCTGTTCAGCTTCATTGTAACACTCAAAGGCAGAGATTCCCCTAACTTCACAGCTGATGCACATAAACAGAAAGTTCCCCTTCTCGGGAAATAAGTTCCTTATTTCATATAGGCCCCCCCCCCCCCCCCATTTTTTTCTTTTTTTTCCAAAACCAGATCCAGGTGTGGACTGGTGAATATAAATGAAAACAATGCTTTTCCTTTTACCTGCTTCTTCCTTTGATGTTTTCATGTCCAGAATGCATAGATTATATAGGTGATGTTCTGTTGCTAACACATGTCTAGAAAACAAACATAAACAGCATTTTGTAAGACGATATTTGCCTGCTACCCAGAGGTGAGCTACAGTGAAGTGTGCATGTAACTCCTCACCACAGTGCAACATCCAAGTAAATTTTACATACTGAATAGTTATACTCAAACAGTGGTTATACTCCCAAAAGGACCACAAAGCTTGTCAAAAAAGAAAATATCTTAAATTCCCTTTTTTTTTTTTCTTGGTGTGTTTTTGTCTTTTAAAAAATTAACAAATATTTTAGTAGTTGCATTTTTGGCTGAACAAGTCCATCTACTATACCAAAAAAACCCCAAACTACTTACTCTCAAAAATGAGACTGGTCACACTCATTACAGTTGTACTACTTTTCTCTTATTATGAATATAAGCATTCACAGTTATTCAATAAGTTCACATTTTATTCTGAAAAAATGTAGATATGCAAGAAAAAGAATCTATCATTAGATATGGAGGCAGAGAGAGTACAGTTGGTGTATATTCCGGGCTCATGCTGTCATGTTTACCTAAATGAAGGAAACACCAATAATTACAAGCAGTACATCTGTATGATGCTTTTAGTTTAAGTGAGATCATGGCTCCAAAATTAGTACAGCTGAGAGTGTACACTGCTTGCTTTCACAAAACAGAAAGCAAAAATGACTTTGTCTCTTGTCTGGTATCTTCTGAGACACAGGGATTCATGCAGATATGAAACCCAGAATTTTTCAGAGCTCACACTAAACATCTACTGGTTTTTGTTTTCTGGAATAGCGGAAGTACAGACAACTGTCCCCTCAAACCCTCTCCCACACAGTGTCAGTCCAAACCTGCATGCTGAGATATAGGTAAAACTATTACTTTTATTCCATTTTAACAAGTATTGGTCAGGTTTTTGCAGAATGGTATCCGTGACTGTCACTGCCAAGATAAACATTGTCACTCTGCTATAGCCTGATTATGTACAGTACTTGCATATAGTATTGCACTGTATTGTTTTAAAGAGTGAATTGTTTTGGCCTACTATTTAGTGAAATTCTTTGGACTTCAGGAACCAAAAGCTTCCCTAAGCTTTTTTTTAATATATATATACTAAGACAAACAGGCAAAAGTTCCTCCAAATTACTGTTTCTGATGCAGTCTGACATGTCCTTTGATATTCCCCTGCCTCTCAGTCACCACAATATCCATGAAGAACACATTGTTACATTTCCAGAGTAAATTCTTTCCTTATATCCAAACAAGTCAGTCAAAGAATTACATGGTCTATGCGTCTTAACCGACGGGCAACATTTAATATACTTTTAATTCTCCAGTATATTTCTGAAACACCAGATGGCGCTCCTTTCCTGTTTCACATTCACCATTTCTGTTCCCATCTCAAAATAGAAAAAAAAAAAAGATACCAAGCACAAATAAGCAGGAAAGCTTCTTTGTACTTCGATTCAGAAGGAAGACCTAATTTAACTTCAGTTAACTGCTTCATATAAAACGAGTTGAATATATGACAAGATTAAATGTATTGGTTTTATTTTTTGTTGCACTGCATCTTATCAAGAACTCTTCACTATGAAAAAGCAAAAATTGTACAGTTCAGTGAATGGCAGCATTGATTTCTAGTTACACATCCGTGATCTGACTTGTAAAGATATCCAGGCAACTTGGTAGCCTGGAGAGGAGAGAGAGAGACAAATTAGACCCCTTATGAATATAAAAGCAGAAATCACTTAACTGTAGCAATCAACTGTGCAATCTGTATGCACAGTTGGGTTGGCTCATCAGCATTCAGGTAGATCCAGACTGGCTACAGAAACACTATAAAGCTTGATAGGAATGCTGAAGCAGATAAACAGAAGAATTTAGTGTACTGTTGTAGAGGTAAAAAGATTAATGAGCAAGTGAGATAAACATAGACAATTACAATAAAATAATTATTTCAGCTGCTTACAGTGGAATTTATTTCCATATGTATACTTGATTCCCAGTGGAGAACCTAGGAAAATATACATATAATTGGGACTTACAGTGTCCAGAAAACAGAAAGATCAGAGGAGATTATACAATAGACTAACAAAAATCTTCACAGTAATTCTTTTGTGTAATTGTTTTACATTACATGGAAGCATTACATATCACAAGAATCAGGAAATATCCAATGGGATAGAGTGAAGTTTTATATCCCCTATATATATGTATTTCTCACTCTGTGAGAAATAAGTCAGTGCAGGCCTGCTTAAGACTACCTTTATTCCCTGTATAGCACCTTAAACAATGCTAGGCTAAAGAGTTTAAAGGTAAACCCAGAACATTCACTTGGTGAATCACTTTTGATAAACAAGTCAGATTTTCTTAGAATGGAAAGGGAAGAGATGTTGAAGAGTCATCCTGTAAAGTAAGAGCCAAGAGAGAAAACAAAAAAGGTTAGCACAATTAATTTTGGAGTCCATAATTCATAAATGTTCCCGTGGTCAGAAGTTTACCATTGCACTATCAGAATGGAGAAAGGGATTTCTTTGGGATTCGATGGCCCAATCCACTAAAAAAAAAAAACAAACCACAAAACCCAAAACAAAAAACCCACTAACATACTGTCCAGGGTTCCATGATTTTCCTTCATATAAAAGAGGATAGAAACTCTTAGAAGAGAAAGCAGAACTAAGAAATTCACTGAGGCTTTTGGGTAGTATTTTACTCCAAAGTATGGCTTATTAATTGCTATTTCTCTGTATATCAAGATATTGGCAGGTACAAACGAATAAACAAGTTCAAGAAAGAAGAAAAGAAACAAAGAAAAAAAAACAATTTGGAGGACAAACTCAAACCCTCTGGCTCATTCTTGTCTTAATTACACTAATCTTACAGCAGACATAAAATGCCAGTACTTAAAATGGAATTACTTTTTTAATCAACAAAAGTCTCTTTCTCCTAGTGTCTAGACACTCTCCTGGGATTTCTGGAAGACTCTGAATACAAACCATACATCTTGTTCCTTGTTCAAAAACAAACAAAATGCAACCCTTCATAATAAAGACCTCTGCAACCTCACACAAGTTAAAAAAAAAGTTGGGGACATAGAAGTTTGGGCTCATCTTCCATAAGAATCTATACAAAATTTTGACCAAAATATCTTCTTATCTTCTTGTGAGCTTTGGAAAAGCTCTACTGGAAAATAAATTTAAAAATCCAGTAGTGCTCTGCACTTTTGCAATTCAACTGGATTGAAAACAGAAATACAATGAAGAGACATTTTTATTCTTCAGGTCCCAAAGTAGTGGGAGTATTCCAGAAATGCTTCTCATTATTTCCATTCTGTTCAGTTTGCTATCACTGACCATGTGCATTCCAAGAACCATCAGGCCAAGAATCCATTCTCAGTGGTTATTAACATTTTACTACAAAATATTCTTTTTATCAGCTCATTACGCTTACAGATGAAAGATACAAAACAGTCCAATCATAAATCCCTGCCATACATCACATAATTATAAATCCAAGCTGACAACAACAAAACCTGGAATTTATTGTGAGCCCAAAAAAAAAAAAAAATCATTAATCTAAAACAAAAAAGATCTAAATTATTTCATTAATTGAAGCAGAAACACGCAGCCAGCCACACTTCCATAGTGTTACAATTAGGAAAAAATATTAAAAAGAAGGATGATATTAGATAGAAAGTAAATCCCATTCACAAAAAAGGAATTGCCTATAAATCTTGATTAAAAATTATGGCCACAATTGTCTTTTCCTCCCATCCCTATAATGGATTTCTAAGCTAAAGAAAAGTTTAGAAATTGGCTGCCTCAGCAGTTACAGAGGTGACTGAAGGTCTTACTTGGAGGCAGATAAATCAGTAGATGACCAGGGAAGCATCCTTGACTCTTTCCTTTTGCAAACACTTCTTCATTTCTCCCCTCTTTTATTGGGACATAAAAAGGAGATTAATTAGAATCAAATGCCCTGAAGAATCACATTTTTTGTAAATTATTAGAGATAATAGCTCAATTAGCTATAAATTCAAAATTTCCACCTGCTTTATATCTTAAGGTAAATAGGATAGGGAAAGGTAGGAGGTTTTGTAGGTTTCAAAACCCAGGTCACTGAATCAAGCTTCCTGGGTTTCATCACAGGATTCATAACCCTTTCATTTTAATTTTACTAAGTCAAGATTTTTGTTAAGGCTCTTCTCAACATAATTGGCTCAATTTTCCTGCTTGCCCTACTGTTTCTCTGCTCTGGCATTCTCAAGGTTAATACAGCAGATGAACTGCAGAAATATTAAGCGTTCTACCAGTTCTCTGCTGACTGCACTGTACTAGTCATCTGACTAGCATACAATACACAAGAGAGATTCCCAAGGGAACCTTCAAATAGTACACTAACATTTTCAAATTTCTTCACAGGAGGAGTTTGGTCAAAATATCATGATACTCTTTAAAACATTTACTCTGGCTTTACTAGAACTCGTTTTAACAAGTGCTCACTCACAACGTTGAAGGCAGTTATATTCAGTGCTAAGTCTGCAGCCTCTTCATGTACACAATGTACTCATTTCAAGCAAGCAAATGACAGGGAATTAGCCAAATTCACTGTACAGTTTTATAGGAAATACAGTGTGATCTCAGACGCCTGTGTTCTTTATGAACTCTGCTTAGATCAGTAAAGCAAGACCATTCAAACAAAACATGTAAGGCACAGATGAAATGGCTAAGGAAGGTTTTTTGCATTTTTCAGTAGTCTCAGATGAACTATTCATGTTTTAATAAACTCAGCGAAATCGAAGGGACATGCTAGAGATAATGGTGTTTCTTAGCAAAAGTAACATGGTACGGGATCCTGAGTTCCAAGAACTAGACAGTCTGGTGCCTGCCTCAAAACTGCAATTTAACCTGCATGATTGAAAGATGAAGGTGAGGATTTGTAAAAACCTATAATTCTACTGAGAAATTAATCCACTTCATTTCTGATGTAGAGAATGGATGAAGGCTGTTCTCCAAAGCTACAGAAACATACCTCAGACACACTACTTGGCACCAGTTCACTACATGATGGAGAACGGTTCCTCTCCCTGTGCTCCATGTTTTCTGCCTGTTTATTGACTGAGGATATGACTGCGGGTCAGAAGGAAGAACTGTGGCTTGCAGACCAGAGATTTTGAGAGAGATTATGGTACAAAAATTCACTTTACAACCTATTAAAATAATATGCTTAAATTCATAGTTACACAAAGAATTACAGGATAATTTCTTAATAAATTTCTTCTCCAGAAGAGAACACAACTAAGGCTGAACTAGTCAAAAATAAGATACTCGCATTAAATGTGAAGTACCTAGTACAGTGGTCCTGCAGAACACAGCAAGAGTGAACTTTAGTTTCACAAGCTGCTCAGAAATTATTCTCTTCCCACTTTTTATTTTACATATAAAGCCTTGTTGCTCAATATTTGCTTTGACTTCCCCACCCACAGTGCCTTATGCCAAAGGGAACTTGATTAGAAATTGCTGAGTACCATTTAGACTCCAGCTGAACCTGAAAACCCCTGTCTGCAGTGGTAGAATCAGAGTCACAGAAGATTCAGCTTTGGCATTACCCACATACGGCCTGGCTTGTGAACTTTAACAGATTTTCAAATCCATTAAAAATATTACCAACTTGGAGAAGGTTTGTTTATTATACCATTTGTTACCTATGTTTCCTTTAGTTCTCCTGGCCACTATTATCAAGCATTCCCCTTAACTCATCTGTCATATGAAGCTAGAATATTTTACATAGCCTCATAAGGAATGAGACAATAAAAATACCTGCAGTAAATCCATTTTCCATCCCTGACAGTGCCTGCTTAATAGTACTTCCTCAGAAATAGAATTATTTATTATTTACAGTCTTTGATATTTTGTTTATGCATTCCATGTTTGAACAAAGCAAAATATTAAGTACCCGATCTGATGTCTGCCTACTGAAGTGAGTAGGAACCTTCCTGTTGTTGAGATCAGGCCCTCAAGGCTATCCGGCTCCTACAGAATTATCACAGTGAAAAAAAAAAAAAAAAAAAAAAATCTCCTCTAAGCAAATCAGGCTGGACTCACTGCATTAATAACCCAGTATTTAATTTTTTAATTTCTTGAAATGAAAAGATCTCAAATTACACAAACTTCTCTGGATGCCAGTTATTCCCTCTCCTTTTTCAGCTATAAGAGAGAACTGGCAATGGAAAAACTTTGAGAATGAGTCACGTGGGATGAAGTCATTCTATCAGGAACATTTGCCAGCAAATTCTGTGGAAAGCTAAAGTTTAAAGATGTGTGGTGACTAGTGAAACTGTACATTCTAGTGCTACTGTCATTATTAGGTTGTGTGAAATTAAAACAAGGAATTTATCTGTATTTCCCTCTCATGTTTGGTTATATCATTAAAAGAACAATAGTCACTAAAAGCACTATAAAATAAATTAAAACTTTTAAACATATGGAAAGTCTAACTCTCCTGGAACTCAATTTATTTCTGCAAATACACACATTAACTAACCTATTCGTCTAAGCAGAGCAAAAGCAGTCTTTCAGTTTCAAATTACTCCTAGAGGGAATTTTCTCTGAATTTACAATGGATTTTTAGCATATAGAATCTGGTATCTGCCAAAAAAAAAAAAAAAAAAAAAAAAAAAAGTTGCATGACCATTTTCTGAAAATCAAAAAAGACCATTTTGGTGAAAACACCAATATTCTTTTTCCTCTCAGGGTTTACTAGGCCATAATGACAAAGTTGAACAGATTCCTAAATAGAAGACAATTTCTTCTTAATGGGGGGGGGAAATCTAGTGAATATAAATTTATTTTTAAGTGCTGTTGATGTAACCTTGAATATTAGATTGCTAAGTACAGACTACTAATGATCAGCATGAGCTCACTATCAGTACTACCTCCAGGGTGATGTGAGGAGCAGCATGTAACCAGTGGGGATGAAAGGCCTATTAAAAAGCCAGATCTGACTTCCAAAGGATGAACTTGGCAGGTGAATACTTTCTCAAACTGAACTAAGAACTATTCCCATCACACAAACAGAGACACCTTATACCTGCTTTCTCACAGAGCTTTGCCTGAGGGACTAAAGTCTTCAATTACCATCCCTTCAAGGATCAGCTACCATTTCATGCAGCTTGTTAGCACACAGAACAGATAGCAAGCTTTATCCATGCTGAACTGCCCAAGCTGTGATTAAGCCCACAGCAATGAGTTGTCCTGCTCCTGGCAGGCTGCCACGTACACTGATTTCACTTGAGGAAAGTTACCCGAGGCGGCTGGACTGGTGCCTATAACCCTCTTCAGCAGAGTTAAAACACTTTGTCCTGTATTTTCAGGCACATAGGGCCTCAAACTCCATGTGCACAGAACTGGAGAAGAGTGAACAAAACAGTTCACATTGCAGAGCTTGTGAGCATGCAGCACTCAACCGTATGCATGCCAGATTGATCGTGCATGTGCAAAATAAATACACAAGAGTCATGGATTTATGTACAACAATATTTAGATCTGAGCAAATCTTAACTGAGAAAGAACAGCAGGAACAAGTGATCTGCATTGCAACAGCAAAACACACTTAGCTGATGCACCTGGCTTGTCATTGGTCTTGCAAATGAGAGGTAGTCAAAAGTGAAGGGCAGCAGGAAATTTCATTTGGAGTTCCAGTTTTACAGACAAGAACGGCAGAACTTCCATGTAGATAAAGGTACTTTCATCTGCAATGCTGATGCTCTTTTAATTCTACCAAGAACAGTCTGTTCCTTTTCCTCATCAGTGAGAATCTGATAGTCACTCAGTGTCATTAACATCTCTACAGACACCCATAACTGCAAAATGATACAGAGAAAAAAGCAGAACATCTGTTCGCTATGTCCTTTACTTCTGTCTCAGACATACCTCTTTCTAAGGACATGAACAATTATAATTTTATTATCTTTAGTGTCTTCCTCATCAAATATCATTCCACTGTCTGTCCCAGCTGAGGTGTATTGGCAATAAGATTATAAACTCTTTCTAATCCTGCTATTCTTTTAGCCCAAATTGAATTACTTTGGACCCTGTGCCGACAAGTGTAATATTTCCCATTTCACAACAAAACCTCTGTCTCTAGCTTACTTTATATTCTGTTATTTCAGAATATAATCTGAATCTATTCAGGTCTCTAGAATATTCATTTCTACAGTTTCTGCAACAAAATGCTTATTTGATTCATTTTTAATGTACATTTCCATTTTCAGGGATTTAAATAACATTTTTATTAATAAGCTGTTTTCATAAAAAACAACAAACACTGGAAAAATCTCTGTAAAAAGAGGAATAATGGCAGATATGGTACCTTACCTCAGTCTGACCTTAATTCAAAGAATGACTTCTATTCCGAACAGTATATTTGTCACATGTTGAATATTAGACATATGCCTAAGCGCCAAAGATGAAATACACAGATAATCTGAGACACCGTAGTTTCACAGCAATCAAATACTAAAGTTTTTAACAGAAAACATTATGGTAGGTAAACTAAAATGCATCAGATAATGCACATCTAAAATAACAGAAGTTGAATTAATCCATTCCTGTATTTTCTTATACCAAGAAGAGATATAAATACTACAAATCACCTATAAAGACTTCGTGTCTGTCACTGTGCTAAGGCAAACAAGCCAGCATAACTTATGAAATGTATGACAAAAAATACAGAAAAAACTTTCTGTAAATCAACAGTTTGCTATTACCTGCAACAGCTGTGGCCATCATATTTCCAGAGAACACATAACAGACAACATGAAGTAATGATTTTTACAAACAGAAAACCATGAGTCACTACCATTGTATAATGAAAAAGAAAATCCAATGATACTGAAAGACAGCAAAACCGAGCAGATGTAATTAAAAGCATATCAACTCATGAAAGGGAAAAAAATTAACCCAGTATTCTGGCCAATTAGTGCTATTAGTGAGACCAACATCTCAGACAAAAGGAAATAAGTAACTGCATGGAAAATTACAGTATCTGCATTTGAGACAGTTGAAAACAATGTAAAGAAGTGTTGTCATGATACTAGGTCACAAACTAGATTGTGTATCAATAAATAAATCTGATGTACTCAAATTATTTTATGAAATCATTTAAGCTTTCATGTACCCATTTCAGAAGTATTTTGTTTTGCCCCTTGTAAGATTTAGCTTCATGAATTTGATAAAATACAGAAAACTTTGGAACTTTCTGTGTAGTTATCCACAGTTTTAGAATCAGTAATTAACAACAGTTTTCACTTTTCTGTTTGTGGCATCATAGGTTCTATATAGTATCCTGTATTTCAGAAAGATTTAAACAGTTAAATGAATTCATGACCTGGTATGATGTTACGGTGCCACCTTGTGATGCTGTGCCAGAAGTGCCTCTAACATGTACGAGCAAACAAAAATTAGCCCTGGGGAAAAAAGGAAAGGAGATTATTTCCTGTGCAACTGTGAGAAATTGCAAGAGATTCCAACAATAAGTCTGCTGACAAAGAACAGGACGTGGTCATTGACTAACAAAAGAACATTCAGCATTTTAAGATTGCATTAAATGGGCATGAGAGAGCACAAAGAACTGCAGCAAAAAAATCAACTGCTTTCCTCAACACAGATCCAATTACAGACGTATGAGTTAATTCCACTACAGTCGGAGTTACTGAAGATTGATAGAGAAATAACGACAATGAGATTTTGGCTTGCAGGCTGTTATAAATCTTGGCTTATGCATTCCCTTAAAACAATGATTAAACTAAAGTGTGTTAATAAATAACTTAGTTATTACTTGCTTTTTCACACTGTTTTATTCACTTCCACTAGCTCCTTTTTGTCCCTGAGGGGCTTGGAGCATATAGAGACAGACACTTAGCTATTTTAATAAAAGGCTTTAGGTAACAGTTTTCCTTTGTCCATTTTTGATCATAAATGCAGAAATGTCCATTGATATTTAAGACCTTTTGGCAATATAAAATGTATATCCTCTTGCTTTTAGGCCAAAGCCAAAATTCTTTTAAATCCAAATCTCTTTTATTGTTTAAATTTCTTTCTAAATTGCCTGTTAGTTCCTTTTGAATAAGTAAGCCTGGATGAAGAAACACTTGCTAGTGTTTCTGCCAATAATGCTATTGCAGAAATACAGCTGGTATTTTACCTCCTAGCATTATTTAAATTTTCAGTGCATGCTGCACTCCTATTCACTAAACACTCCTGCTATAATCGAAGTCTCAATCATAAGACATTCAACTACAGACAACTAAGAAACTGCAGATACAAGTCTTCTTCAGAAATCCATCTCTTACCTTTGCCATCAGGTGGTATAAAAACTTACCTGCTACTAGGTAAGATTATTTTGCTCCAGAAGCATTTAGAGTACATATCCCTCTCATACTCCAGGAAAACACTATGCTACTCAAGTTTTTGTTACAGGAGATGAACATAAGTGAAAGAAATACAGGGAGTTACGACAACTGCATACATTTTTATCTGCAGCATTCCGTAAGAACTCTCCTTTAACTGTTGACAGGAATATTCCTTCATAGGGTGCTCCTGACATCTTTTTTGTCTTTGTTTCTCAGCTCAGATGGATGACTCCAGGGGTGCAAGGCCAATTGTCTCTTCAACTGCTTTGTGACATACAGGTCAGGAAGGACATAGGGAAACAACACACTGAGAACATGCCAAGGCAACGGAGGTCTTCCTTTAAGTGTAGAGAATCAGCAAGTTGTGCAATAACACAGTGTCAGGAAGGAAAGAATTTTACCTAATAGAGATTTTAAAATATAGGAAAAGAACAACTGATGGCAAAAGGAACTGACCTATGTCATCAGCACCAGATTATTTGAATAACCTGATCCAGCATCTTGCAAACTGGTATTTTACAATACATACTACTCATGACAGAAAAAATGCATCTCACAAAGGTTTCAAGATTGAATGTGTGTCTTGAAAAAAAAAAAACCAAACCTATTAGGCTGACGTTTCAACAATTAGGAAGTAATTTTAACATAATCTCTCTTAATGATGTCATACAAATTGTTTGAATCAACCAATACATCTAACAATCTGCTTGAAATTAAAAAGATTGAGGCTTGAATCTCTTCTTAATCAGATCAGAATATGAGGATTGATTTATGCTAATTTTAACATGGGTAAATAAATCAAATGGAATTCAGGGTCTAATTCCTTTAAACAGAAAACCATAGAAGAAAGTATTTAGACACTATAAACATCACTGAATATGATCACTCTAAAGATATTTTTAAAATAAATGTTATTACTAACATAACAAAATGTTATTACTAACGTAAGTTTCATTTTCACTATGCTATCTTAAGCCAAATCTGTCCTGTATACCTTGAATATCCAAAATTTCCACAACACTTTCAGTGTCAACCAAACTGCTAGATAAATCTTTATTCTTGATGCATAGTGTGGAAATTTGAACAGCCAGCTACATTGCACCATTGTTCCAAGGTAGGTAAGCAGCATCAGCCCTACAGAAATAGTGAAAAGATTAATTTCTCTAGTCCAACAACTTTTTGAATAACATATTTCATCCTTCAAAAGATTTAACTTCACAGTAATTGGAATAATAACCATAAAGGAAATTCATATGTGCTTAGCCCAAAAATTCTCAAAGCATGACAGAATGCGTCAAAAGTTTTAATTGTGATGACTTTGATACAGAAGCCATGTAAATGACAGAGCCCTTCTATTGACTGTTAGAACAGTATCACATGTGATTGTCTTCAGGCCCCAGTACCTAGACAATACTGGAACTTAAAAAAAAAAATTAGCTGATTTCCAGCTGGAGAGGGAAGAGAAATACAGAGCTGCATTCATGCATTTTATGGTAAAGATTGCATAGCTGGTTTAGAAAGAAAATGTCTTTTCATGTCCTTAGTAGTTCTGTGCTTCTTTAACTTCTTCATTACTTAGAGATTATCATATTCTTTCATTCAACATTATGAGCCCATAGAATGAGCAAAATGCAGGACCCCCTTTGAGAATAAAGACACAGTTGTAACATTTATCTCAGAAAAAAATGAATCATGTATGCAGTTATCATATACAAAAGACAAACATTCCAAGTTTCATAAGGACATGACAATCCATAAAACATTGGTTGAAGGTAAGCACCAAACCCAGCAACTGCCATTTCAGTGACAAAGGCAAACTTGGGATGTGGTTGTCTTCAACACTGGGAGCTTGGTCTTGAACGTAGTTCTTTCACCTAAGGTAAATTCCATGCAAGATTCCCAGCTGTACACCACAGTGATAGAGGCATCTCATTATTTAAGGCCCATGCTTTCTTTCAAATACTCTTGGAAAAGTCACCAAAGCTAATCTTTCTGTCAACCTTGTCTTTTTTTTGCGCTTTCAAGAGCAGTATTAAATATTAATAAATATAAAATCTATGTGGAAATACCTGTAATAATATTCTGACTCTGTCTGTTTAAAAAAAAAAAAGAAGAAGAAAAAAGAACCCAACAACCAACCACCTTTGCCAGAGTGCTTGGCCAGCAGCGAAGATAAAAATGTGGCTGTTCCAAATGTCCTGCAGATCACACAATGCTTCTGTCTCTTTGTGGACCTGAACTATTTCAGTACTTCCTGCTGAGTTCTAAGAAGCCGTAACTAGAGGACATAAGCCCCCAAAATGCCTGAGATTCAGAAAGGCTGGACCAGCAAGTCACTTCTGATAACACTGGCTCATAGAAATATCTTCAGATTCTTATGTGGAAAGTACTGCAAAGGAAAGAAAAAGATTCTGAGATACAAACACATTTGTCATTATGCACAACATTTTCCTTAAAGTACAAAAAGGAAGGTTCTGTGTAATCAATCTGAATCTCTTCTCTCATGCTCTCAGGAATATTTAAACATTTAGAGAGAAATTTCCATCTTCTGAAAATGTTAGCTCAGGGGACCAAGCTCAGCACTGAATTAAATCAAGTATAAATTGACCTATTTATTGGGTATCACAGAATCACAGAATGGTAGAGGCTGGAAGGGATCTCTGAAGATCATCTAGTCCAATCCCACTGCCAGAGCAGGATCACCTAAAGTACACAGGAACACATCCAGACAGAGCTAGACGTTTCCCAATGGCACTTTTGCTATTGCACTTCCTGTGGGTTCCTAAACAAGTCAAATTAGGCAGGTAAATTTGTTGTTCCTCTTGCTAGGACCAAGAGATCTTGACTGCCATCTTCCTTCTATTTGCACTACAATACAGGCAAGCAGCATGCCCTACTAGTGCCATCAGTTTTCACAAGAACTCCTGAGCATCTTAGCACAACAGTAGAAGACAACTTAAAGAGGGCATGCTGAAAGCTCACTTATTCCAAGTAGTAATCTCTGCTCCATGACAGTATAAACTGTAGGTTTGTTTCCTTCTTGACTGAAATAAGAAGGTATTATTATGTATCTTTACGTGTAAATACCGTAACTTTGATGCGTACACCAAAAGAAAACTTTAAAATGTTTGAGAGGCTAAAAAGTTCTGGATGTATAGGTTTTGGATTTTGTTTTACAAAAAGAATGCCCTAACTTAATAACAGCTACATGATTTGAATTAGGAATTCACTGAGGGATGCTCCAATGTAAGTATTTGGAGACAATAATTTTTTTTATTCATAGTGGTCCCTAGGAACTTTGTATCTAGGGATTTATTCAATCTGGGTGACACTGAAAGATACAATGTATAGCAGTGTGGCATTCTGATCCAAGTATTGTGATAGAAAGCCTACAGTGATGCAAAGAGCTTACTGGCACTAATGTTATTGAAAAAAAAAATTGTAAACATCTTGTTCACAACTCAAGAAGTATCTCGAGCACCATATTAATCCAAACTCTTGAATACGTACGTCTCATATAGGCACTATCTAGGAACTAAAACATCCACAGCATTTTACATAAAAAACATTTTAGGTATGACTCCTTTAAAAAAAAAAAAATACAAAACAAAAAACCACCCACGAATCCATCCAAATCCACTTCACTAGAAATCCACTTATTGGAAATTTTTTTGTTTTCTATTGGAGTGTCATTTTGGCCTTTGCAGATTAAGCTTTTTACTAAGAAGCAGCTGAAATATTCCATGAAAAATACTGACAGAAATTATTCCCTTCCACTGTTTTCTTGCAAAGCATCTCTTGCCAATTTGTCACTAGCTCTAATTTTAGTCCTTAAGAACTAGATAATCTGCATGTTGTGACAGCTCTTATGAGATGCATATTTCCTATAAGAGAGCTTCTGTTCCTTCAGCTTTAAGTAGGACTGGAGTCAGAACACCAACTGTTACATGGGTAAAGGCCCACAAAGGTTTCAGAAATACTGCTTTTCCAATATATAACTTTTTGTTTAATCTGTGGTTTCCCTGTCTAGTTCTGGCACCTCTCAGGTGTTACTAACGCTGTATTCTTCTCAAAGTCTATTTCCATTGTTATAGTATGTTTCACCCTCAGGCATTCAAATAAGCTTTAACTTCTAGGATGATTTACAGAACAATTTCCTTTGGAAAATGTAACCAGTCTTGTAGAACAAAACACTGGCTAGTGCCAGTTCAGACTGCTAATACTTCCATTAAACTACAAGCAGCTCCTTAGTGATAGCAATTCTGAGTGAAATAAACCTACTGAGATCCAATTTTCTGAACTAGCAACTGTCATTATCATTTACAACTTCCTCAGGCATCCAGTATAACAGACAAAAATACATATATCCTTTTCCCTGGTCAACGATTAGCAGTGTTTTCTTCTACTCTTAAAAAATTCCTCAACCATAGCAGTGCAAATCAAGCAACAGACTTAACTGCATCTTCATTTGCTTGACAGCAGTACAAAGCTTGCAAAGGCTGTCTGTAGAAGATTAAGTCTACACAGGGTCATTAAGTAAAGGTTTGAGAAATGAGTGATGACATAAGAAAAATCAGTCAACGTACAGTGGACTCATACCAGGTCAAAGTCTGGATCATGGTGAGCAAATTAATGCCTGGTGTATATATTAAGCAGGCAGGATAGTATGACAGCTTAAAAAAACCCAACATATTGAGCCATGTGAAAAAAGTGCTTCAAAACCAGACTGCACATTGTTACAGGAATTTGGCCTTCAAAGGCTTTCCACGAACAGGGTGAAAATGGTATTCCTCCTCAGTAATTCCATACCTCGTTTTAATGATGATGAGATTTTACTGTTGGATAGTTCATGTTAAAAAAGCTCTCAATGTTTGTCAGGAGTCAGGTAAGCACTAGTCCCACATTAACAGAGCAGAAAGAAGAAAATGATCTATGGCTTAGCAGAGATCACCTGCTAAAGCAATGGCATAGCCAGGGATAAAACCTAACTGCCTTGCATCCTAGATTTCTTACTCTTACGATGTGAAGAAGTGTCTTTTGGTGGGAGAAGAGGAAAAAAACAGAATTAAGAAATCCTTTACTACAAATAAAATTAATCCAGAGCCCAGTAAGTCAACATTTTCAAGAGCATCACATACCAAGTGCCATACCATACATATGCCAGTGTGGTATTCTGGCATTAGATAATCAGAAATACTGATTTTCCATAGCTTCACAGCAAAGTCCCTAAAAACTGCAGTTACCCAGCATCTCTAATTTGCTCAATGGCAACCATTTTCAAAAGTGGCTATTGCTTTGGTTCCTAAGTGTTTAATTTTCACAGCTGCTGAGCAGTTTAAAGTATCAATCAATAGGCACTTTGGCTTCCTTGAATTTACAGTCTGGAATGCATTCAGTTGGGCACAAAAAGTGCCCAACAGAAGTGCCCAAAAATATGCAAAACCAAATGAAATTGTGACTCTCTCTGGACACTGATAGGTTGGTATTTCTTCCATGTGTCTGCTGAACTTTTCAAAAGGGACAGTTTTATTTTGATGAAAACATGTTTTCATATCTTTTTACAATATTAAAAGGGTAGTTCAGGCACAAGTTTACGACTGGCATATAGGGTTGTTGACCCCCTATAAAGCACTGTCTGTGCTTTACATATTCTGTATTATATTACATGGTGAAACTGCACAGCCCTGTCTTCAGTTTGGCTATACACAGCCTACATTTATTACTTGACCATAGGACTACTGCAGCTGAAGACACAGAAGACACAAAAATAAGAGGCCATAAATCAAGCTGGAGGTAAATTGAGAAAGACAAAAGAAAGCATTGTTTCATTAAACAAGTAGGTAATGTGTCCAAGACTGTTATGGTATAACTGAACTCAATGAGTAGGAAACAAGTATTTTGTGGTGAGAGATCAGCTACAGGACTCTTATCCCATGTCACACATTCTGTTACATGCTAGCATGCATTGGCACTGGTTCAGTTTCAGTCCCCAGTCAGACCTTGGTGTACCAGTTGTGGCATTAAAATACAATGGATCTCATTCCAAAAGTCAAATCACTGTCTCCCTTTAGAATGCAATATTTATAAGTTGGGGGTTTTTTTAAATGAGAGTAAGTGGCTAAGATCAGCAAGTTCTGTACTAACAAATATATCAGTCTGTGATGCAGTGCACACAGCTAAAATATGACTACGAATGCTCTCAAAAAAAAAAAACAAACCCTTCACAGGCAGAAAGAACACTAAGCTATACTAAGGGAGAAGCGTCAAGTCTTCCATACAGACTAGTTTGGATAAAAGAGGTTTCATGACCTTGTCACCTTCTTTTCCTGCAGCTGTTAGCTTTAACTGAAACAGAAACCAAAGCAGAGAAACTACATTCTCTTCTCAGCTCTGAGACTTTTTTCACTCACACCCTCATTTTGCAACAGAGCTTCAAAAGTTAAAAACCATGTTGTTAACTTATCAGTTGGAGGCTCTAAACCAATGTTTCAGCTAGAAGGTGGAAGGAAACCCTTCTTTAGGTCGTGCCACATCAGGAGTTCTTAAGACTGAGACCTTCAGAACTGAAGCCTGTGATCCAGCTAATCTCCTGGACCTGAAAGGAGAGGGAAGTTACCATTTCCCTTAAGGCCAGGGATGGAAAGAAATCTGCCTTAAATATACACATTGCTGTCTTCAGCATCAAGGAGACATCCTGATAACATGAGTTCATCATGTCAGAAACACGGATCAAAGTACACATTTCGATTGAGCAACGGGATGATCAGTCTTCCGATACTTGGTAGCCTGGCCCTTTGAGATTATCAGTATTGCCAGTGATCCCTCCCCCTCTATTTTCTCTTTACCTTGCCTATAAAAGCGCTGTACTCTCCACTTCATCCCTCTTTTTACTTGTCTTCTTGCCCTATCAAGTACCCAGCACTCAGGTCTTTCCACTCATTTCCTCAGCTTCCCAAAACATCATAAAACTTGGAAAGGAAAAATAATTATGACAGTCATTCCAGTGGCTACAGTGGCAAATATTCCTCTCTGCTACTTTCTCAGGAAATGACTGGATTGCACAGCATCCTCAGCTTGGAATTCTCAGTCAGCAGTTTGTGAGCTTCTACAACACTGCAGTAAAGTCAGTCATGGCACAGGAAATGTATGAAACCACAGCTTCTGCTGAGTCTTCAGATCTGCCTTCTATTCTCCATGTTTGATCTCTGTTCTCTACCAGATTTATAGGTACAGCACAGCCTTTTGATTGATGAAAGGAAACTATCTGACCCCAGCAGCTTCTATATGGATAACGGTATAAAGAAAACATTTTCTGAGCTGGATATATATGTAAACAAAATATTAGAATACTGGCTTAGCAGGGCCTCATCTTAACTATGATAGGTATCTTGTGCTAAGGGAGTTTGTTGATACACTTGATTAGTCAGGGAATGCCTGATATGTCTCTAATGTATAAAAGACATTCACATTAAGTTTGTAGCATATCCTCTGAAGATGCTCAAGTTTCTCATACTTCATGGGAATCATATCCTCATGCTTTATAGAAGAATCATTTAACATCTTCCTTCAGATATTTCATTTATGAGAGAAAAACTGTTCTGTGTTTTGCAGGACACTTAGAACTTCTTAAACATCACTAGCATTAAGATGATCAGCCCAAATTTTGATCTATCTTAATTCTATCCTAATGTTTAGCCTTATTTCCTATAAAAGTACAGTTTATGCAAGCAGTCTGACTATGAGCTTTGTTAATCTTTCCCATTAACTTCTGAATCCTTTGGCAGAATTCAACAATACGTGACTGAAAGATGACCAAGTTCCTGCAAACAGGCATCTGTGTAAGAGAGTCTAAGTGATCCACTTCATAGAAAGCTGCAAAAATTCCACGCCTTTCCAGACATCAGAAAAATCTACACACATGAGCCTTATAAACCTTCATACCTTAACTACAGCTAAAAATGACTAAACTTCTAAATTCCTTCTCAGTTATCAGTCAACTAATCAGGAGACACAAGGATGCGGAAACTAGAATTTACTAATTCCAACATTCCTAAAACAACTGACAATCATACTGTACACCTGCTTCCAGTCCAGACAATTGTTGGATTATCTTCCCAGAATTTACGTGTTACTATCAATTATCAGACTAATGGCAAATCTACCAATTTAACAACAGGTATGAACAAAGATTATGAGAGAAGTTTTTTCAAGTGATCAAGCATTTACTCTTAAGACATAGCTAACCCAGACCACTGAAATCTGGGGAGAAATTAAATCTAGATTTTCCCTTCAGCCTACTCTGCCAGTGGATTTAAGATTACAATATGAACTCTCCCAATCCAAGAGTATCTTATTTTGCTGGTTGGTTCACTGTAGTTTTTTAAAGGTCTATCCCTGTATTATTTAAGCTTATAATTAAGGTTATAGTTAAGACTGTTACTTATGTAGACTGTTTTATTAATCTGTACAAATAAGAAGCTGTTGTCCTTTTCAAAAGATCTCTTTAAATATGAAACATGCAAAAAAATCTGTTTTAAGATAGCTAAGGTTTACCTACGTATTTTAGGAAGAAACTCAGCAACAAAAATTAAAAGAAGTCAGTTATAAAAAACCCTGATTAACAGCAGACTGAATTAAAGTTATTACTGCAGTCTTTCTTCATTTTTCCTATCAGCATGAACTGTACCGCTGTAACATCCTCTAGCTCTCACCCTCTCAGTGCAAAAGATCAATGTATTTCCATGTATGGTTGTAACATGTATGCAGTATTTACACACATTCCTATTCAGCCAGCATAGGTCCTTGATATAGGCTTGAGAACAATATGAATTTGAGCTCATAACAGATCAAAATACTTCCCTGAAGAAACCATACAGACAAGAGGAAAAAAAAAAAAAAAAAAAAAAGGACATAAAATGCCTTGAACTCTTCCAGTTAGGAGGGAACTAGAATATGTTCTAGAAAAGTAAACAGGGTTAGGCTAAGAAGTCATCTTCCAGTCAGCTCTCTGGTAAGGTACTCACATCTGGCATTTCTTGTATTACACTACAGTGATATCCATAAAAAAACAAACAAACAAACAAAAAAAAAACCTGAAAAAAAAAAAAACCAAGATACTATCTTTTTCCTAAAACAATACCTGAGAAAGTCTGGTGCTTTGGAGATCATGTTTTCAAAATCTGCAAATCCTAGTTTCCCATCACCATCCATATCAGCTTCTTCTATCACTTTCTCACAAACTAGAGTGATTTCTTCTGCTGTTAGCTCTTCTCGGGTCAGCTTATTGAGAGTTTTTTCTAAGTCTGATTTACAGATGAAGTTATCTGTGTTAAAATCTAAACAATAAAAGAACCAAAGAAAAATTTACCAACAATTCTCATACTCATTTACTGCAAACAAAAATGGCACACAAAATCATGCCAATACAGTACCATAGATCTTAAAGGCATAGATTGCTTTGAGCTCTCTGGGAGCCATTTCACTGAGCACAGAGAACATATCCACAAAATCATTGAAGCTGAGGCTCCCCTCTCCATCTTCTGAGAAAGATTCCACAATCCTTTCCTTGAAGGGATTCTCCTGTAAAAAACAGATTTTTTTTTTAAATTTTTTTTTTTTTCCCCCAGTATTTGTAAGATCAAAAAAAATTGCAGACTCCCTGTTAATGAGTATTTAATGCCTTCCTTGGCTCTCTGAAGACAACTTTTATTCTCCTAAAATGCAACTAAAAAAATTTACATTTGCATGCTTCATCAGAAAGTGTCAGGAGAACATGCTACTACATAGTACTCGCCTAGATTTTCTCAGCTCCATTGTTATTCATTCTCTCTAAACTGGTGCTCATCTCATTTCTCTTGTGTGGAACACACGCCTTGTAAATGTTATGGTTAAAGGTGCTGAAAGTGTGACGATCATTTGAACATACAAGACTCCTGACAGGCTGTCAGACTGACACAGTCAGGAGGGTTACAACTCCTCCATTAAGAAGCTAGCATAAACGAACAGGGGATGGCAGGAAAAGAAGGCAACAGAGAGACCAAGGTGGAAAGCCAATAAAACAAATAGGGTCTTTATGCTGTCTGAAGGCTTCTGACTGGAGGCTTGAGGAACAAATATTATTTAAGAAGTAAATGCCTGCATTCCACAGCTGATAGATATGGAACCATCAATCAACCACCAACCAAACCATGTCTGTTCATTAAGGATGCAGAATCATGTCCCCGTAGAATCTTGTAGAAAAGTCTTTCATTTTCACTCTGATAAACATCAATGTCCAACTTCTGGTTGAACTGACTACAGATTTCACAGTTTTAAATGAAATTTCATGTCCATAGGAGATGATCATAAGATCCTTTTCTAGCACCCTACCAACCTAGGTGGTGTCAAGGCTACTCTGAATAAGACAGTATTCTGAAACCATAAACATAAAAGCAAGCATAAGAAAAGCTGCTTCACTACTCTGAAGTCCAAACCAAATGTTTTTATAGTAACAAAACAACATCTTTCTCACAGCTATAAAACAACTAGAGATTAATTTGTAGCCACGTCTATAAAACTGGGAAAATCCACTCAATTCAGTTGAATATGAATAAAACACACAAACGCCATTTGGGCTGTGAGCAGCATCTCAAAAGATGTTTTACAGATCTTATGTGAACCCAAGACATCCATAACATATTGATAAACATCCTATAAATGCAAGCAGCTTTGGTGGTGGCATGTCATATTCATTATTTCTAATATGCATGTCGCATTTTATCTGGCTTTAAAAGAAGCAGTATTTTAAAAGCTCAGAGCTCAATCATATAGAAAAAATTTAATTGATATAGTTTAATTAGCTAATGGGTCTTCATAAACCGTTCAATTATTTTAAATGAATTTTCATAAACCAGCTATATTTGAGAGGTAAATGACCAGAAAATATAGCTTTTCAGTTTACTTGAATTCTTTCTTGATAATTTACACACAGAACAGATGCATCTACAGAACACTTTTTCTGCATACCTGTGGAGACTGAAAAAAAAATAAAATACAAGCAGCACATAGAAAACACAGTTACATTAACAGATTGATGGTTTATACTTATGTAGTATCCTTCATCTTAAAGGAACATAAAGTACCTTACAAGAATTGGTCTACTTACTAATACATAGCTGCCTCTGAAGGGAAATTTAACTGTTAAAAGGTGTGCAGCAGCTTACAAGAACTGAAGATAAGTATGTTCAGCTGAAATCACAGGGGGAACTTGGAAGCATAATGACATTTGTCACCCACTGAGAGATAACATTTCAGATACATTGTTACAGCCTCAAATAATGAAAAAGTTTTAAGGATTCTTGTTAAAAAACAAGTATAACATACAAAAGCTTAATTTCTTTAAGAGAAATGTGATGTGTGACTGTACACATAGACAGTTCAAAGGACATCCAGTTCCTGGAAAGCAGTCTTCCTTTTTTCTTCAGGTGATTCGTCAATGTGTAGATTCACACAATGGGATGACCCTTTGTAGTGTCTAGTTCCAGGATGCAAGTACAGAGAAGTGGTCAGATATCTGGGTACAAGGTGTAGATTGATCAAGGCTACACCACACCTACATAATTTGTCAAGTCATGTTACTTGGCAAATTTAAGAACAAATTTTATCCCAGCTGGAACTTTCAGGTACTTTTCCACAGAAGCTATACTGGCCATTCACATCATCAGAGAGCATACCTGATCATATCAGGAGGTTTCTATTTAATTAAAACAAAGCACTCAGGATACATCAGCTACCTAATGAAGTGCCTTTGGGTCTTCCAGCTTGTGCTGTAGGACTGCTTCCATGGTAGAAATTAGTTGGTGTCTGCCAAAACCCAACTATTCATCTAACGACAAACTGTAAGCATGTGTCAATCTTCTGAAGATGGGTGAGAGCTGAGAAACAGATATAGGAAGCATAATTCCCTGAAACAATAAAGATTCAAAATTCCCTTCTAAATGCCAAGATGTCTCCAGTCTTTCTGTCTGAGATAATGGCCAGGAATAAGGCTGTTTTAATGGACAGGCAAAGTAGGGACCGAAGTGCCATAGACTTAAATTACATCCCATTATAGTAGTCAACACTAAATTCAAATTCTCCTGCAGGTTTCCACGATGGAAGTAATTCCACAATAGGGTGCATATCTACAGATTTCAAAGGAGATTAATGAACTCAGCATGGTCTGAGCTGAATACGTAAGGTTGAGCTCACTGTTCAGATAAAGACAAAACCAGGCCAAATAAAATTAAGAAAGAAATTATATAAAGGAGAAAAGAGGGATTCCTGAAAATAAAAAGACAATAGCCTCAAAAAAGCAGCAGGGTCACATCTCTGAAGTCTTAGTGTGGTGGGTTAACCTTGGCTGAGCGCCAGGTGCCCACCAAGCCACT